>CAIGRF010222194.1:0-21568 GCA_903798235.1 Fraxinus ornus | reverse complement strand
AAAAGGGTTTTTGATAAATTAGATTAGTCTTAAGATTATTAGATATAAATTAGGATTATTTGATAATAATAATATATATGTAATATAAAATTATAAATTGACAAAAATACACACAAATGGCAAAACTATTGAATTTTACATATTTGGATGAATTTTCAAAAAATTTCATTATTTTTAATTTTTTATATTTTTTCACCGGTCCGATTTGGTTTTAAACCACAATTAAAATTCTCAAACTTAAACCAAACCGTTTTTGATCGGTTTTATTTGATTCAAAACCATTTCGTTGACGGGTCCACGTGGCACCAAACCGACGATTCCTAAATTGCGATTTCGGTTCGATTTGACGATTTTTGCTTACAGCCCTAAATGTACATAACGGTATACATAACTCTCACATGGGATGTGGCCCATATTATGGATACATCTATGTACATTTATTATGTATACCAAGCAAAGTCGTCTTTTTTTTGTTTTTTTGGAGCCTAGTCAAACATGTTACATAATAAATTGGACCCTTCAATTCCGTGATTACGTTCTCTTTGTTCTTTTAGGTTTGACGTTTTGCCAAGATAGGAAATTTCAATTGAGAGAGAGAGAGAGAGAGAGAGTGCCCACTGCACATCACACTAGTACTGATATATAGAGTACAATTGTACCGCCAGAGTTTGGTGCAAAGCAGTGTGCAATAATACTCAACTCCCTAGTGCTTCTAATTTCACTGCATTTCTAACTCAAACCTAAAGGAGATCAAGATGGAAAATTCCAGCAAAATCTTTGATGTCATAGTGATCGGAGCAGGGGTTATGGGAAGTTCTACGGCTTACCAGACTGCCATGCGCGGACTGAACACCCTCCTACTTGACCAGTTCGACTTCTTGCACCACCGTGGCTCGTCCCACGGTGAATCAAGAACAATCCGTGCAACCTATCCTGAAGATTACTATTCCAAGATGGTCTTAGAGTCCTCAAGTCTTTGGGAAAAAGCTGAAGCTGAAATAGGATACAAGGTCTACTTCAAGACCATCCAATTTGACATGGGACCGTCTGAAAACAAATCCCTGAGAGCTGTAATCAGCAGTTGCAAGAAAAACTCAATCCCAGTTCGGGTTCTTGATCATCATCAAGTATACGAAGAATTCTCTGGTACGATCGAGCTACAGAGGGACTGGATTGGGGTGGTGACACATGGTGGTGTAATTAAGCCAACGAAGGCTGTGGCCATGTTTCAAACACTTGCAGTTAAAAATGGTGCAATGCTCAGAGACAATATGGAAGTGATTGAAATTAAGAGAGATGAAGTGAAAGGAGGGCTGTTGATTTGTACAAAGAGTGGTGAGAAATTCTGGGGTAAAAAATGTGTAGTAACTGTAGGGGCTTGGATGAAAAATTTGGTTAAAGAGGTCACAGGATTGGTTCTTCCTATGCAGCCATTGGAAGCCACCGTCCACTATTGGAAGATCAGAGAAGGGGACGAGGCCAAATTCACTCTTAAAACTGGTTTCCCAACATTCGCGAGCTATGGCGAGCCACATATATATGGCACACCATCATTGGAGTTTCCAGGATTGATCAAAATCTCGGTGCACGGCGGCCGCCCATGTGAGCCTAATGAGAGGACGTGGGCTGCACAGCCTTTGGTGGTGGACTCTCTGAGGCAATGGATAGGAGGAAGATTCGGAAACCTCATAGATCCCAACGGGCCTGTGATGACACAGTCTTGTATGTATACGATGACACCTGATGAGGATTTTGTGATTGACTTTGTTGGTGGGGACTTTGGGAAGGACGTGGTTGTTGGTGGAGGGTTTTCAGGGCATGGATTCAAAATGGCTCCAGTAGTTGGGAGGATACTGGCTGATCTTGTGACTGTTGGTGAGGCAAAAGGTGTGGACCTCAAGTACTTTAGTATAGAAAGATTCGAGGGGAATCCTGCAGGAAATGTTAAGGATTTTGAAGATCAAGTCAACACCCATTAGCTGATTTTCTCAATTCAGTGCTCTCTCCCCTTCACTCCCTCCCTTTAGCATGTCCCTTTCTTGATCAATGTTAATTCATAAACCTGTAACTATGGCAAGGATATAATGGAGGCAGCAAGATATTATGATAAATATGATAAATTTAAATTTAATTAGAACGAAGCAAGACTGTTCCAAAGGGAAGAAAATCATTTACAAAATTTCCAGATTTCAGAACATAAGCATCAAATTTGAGTTGGGGAAAAAAACTGTCCTGATGATATTCCTTACAATAATTTGCAGCCCTTCTAATACTCTTTGCATTGACAAACTCTCCAAATATGAGCAACATTTGTATCTAAAATTAACATCAAAGATAAAACAACTGTGGCACACTGGCATTCTACTTGTTACATTTATGGAAAAATCTTCTATAAACTGCAATAGACCTACAACTACAGCTTGATTTCTTAAACCAATTCTCAATCTATATCCTGTATAATGCATTTTTCCTTATTGGCAGCAACCAAGAAATCTGTGATTATGTAATAAAAGAGAAAATCACAGTTTCCAGGTTGGCAAACAATGAATCAAACAACCTAGAATAACTAACTCAATGATATGTAATACAAGCTTGTAGACATATCTGTAGCACATATGCCGTTGCAACATCATTCCTACCTTGCATCAGGACCTGCAGAGTGAATGAATACTAAACTGTTAGCGAGCATATTTCTATGTCCACAGAGAGAGAGAGACAAAGACAGAGACAGAGACAGACAGAGACAGAGAGGGGAATTCTACTTTTTTCCCCAAAAGGTGAACGCTTGATCAGCTTCTCAAACTACAAAAGTTGCAAGAAGAGCATGCAACACAGCCCAGTAGATTATGACACTAAGTCGCAAAGCAGGTTGTTGCATTAGTGCCCGATCACATGACATCCTGACCAGAATTCACGAGAGGTGATAAATGGGAAGTCCATGAATGTCATTATATTAATATATTTCATAGAAGTAGATTGGACCGTACCACAAACCATCAATCATATTGGTTACCGGTCGCGTAAATTGTGGAACAAGTCTTGATGTAGTGAGTGACTTGAACCCATGAGCTGAAATTGAATAAAAAACCATAGGAATGAAAGAGAAATTAGTCTTGATAGATGCAAGAGTTGGACTTATAGAAGTGATGCAATGCTTTTCAATTACTATAGCTCGACAGTACATTATACCTTTATCATTGTCATCCTCCTCCAACCTGTCACTACTGGGATCAATATCTATTGCAACGGCAACCTGATCACTATTGGTTTTCCGCAAACTGCGAACTTGTGATGCTATGATAGGAGTTGTCCATTTGTTTGTCTACATCAGTAGCCCAACAGAAATCAGTACCAGTGTATAATATTCCCAGTAAAATATAAAGAGAGAGAAAATTGAAAAGGAAAAGAATTAACATGAAAATAACAAAAAGCTACACAAAATTGGAAACACTTCGTTTGTAATCTAAGAAAATGGTACGGACTTCAAAACCAGCAACACACTCTTATGTCTAGACACTTGGGCCAGTTCGATAAATAAATCAATAAAATACTTAAATACCATACCACTTGTTCAGCTTCCATGATATCTGAGGTAGCACCTGGAGCTTGTCCAGAATCTCCAGCACCTTGAAGCATAGTTAATTGAGAATCCTTTTCATGCAAAGAATCCTTAAGATATTGTTCTTTTCGTGCCAACTCTTCCACCTTTCCCCTTGCTTCTTGCAATAGCTTATCACTGTTCTGGGCCACCACACGAAGATTCTCCAATTCGGATACAAAAGCCACGATCTGCTTTTGTAGCTTCTCTTTATATTCATTAACCTGATCAACTTTCATACTATCAGAAGCTAGATCATTCACCTGCACCTGAGAAATCAGTGTATCTAACCATGTCAGAAAATCATGAATTTCATCAGAGCTTCTTTTCTTGCTCAACTGGGTTGCAGCTAGTGCATCATTCGTGCACCTTGTAACCTCTTGCCTAAGGAAAGATATTTCTCTATCCCGCTCTTGCAATTGTGATTGAAGCTTCTCAACTTCTGAAAGGAGATTTTCAGACAGATAATGAAGTTCATCAAACTTGCTCACTGTGACAGAAAGCTTCTTCAAAGCCTTCCCACGAGAAACTTCAAGGTTTTCTAAATGTTCATTCTTCTGTTGCAATTCTCTTTCCAGATTGCCAATCCTGTTTGTCAGGTCCTCCATTTGAGCCTCCTCCTCATCAAGTGCTTGCATCAGTGATTCAGTTTCTGAAAGAGCATATAATAGATAACTAAACGATTATGATAAAATCTAAACAGAGATCACATTATTACTGAAATACAGATGCAGCTAAAAGAAGCTGTTCAGCTGACCTTGTTCTTTCGCAGCTAGCGCGTCTGTTAGAGATTTAACTTTCTGCTGCAAGTCCTCAGATGTGACTTCCTGATCTAGTAATTCTTGCATCCGGTGTTCCAATTCCCTGTGCTCCACTTCCTTCACATCCACCTGTTTCTGTAAATCATCTAGCTGAGCCCTCGCATACTGTAGGTCTTGCAAATGATTCCTTGCCTTAGATTCAGCTTCCTTTATCTGATTAACAAGCTCCAAACAAATTATGTCGCTCTCGATGTCCTTTTCCTGAAGCTCTTTCTGTAAATTGAATATTGTATCCTTCATCTCCTTCTGTTTAACTTCCAGAATATAAGCTTGAGTTCTTATGAAATCCTTCACAACCAATAATAATTTGTCTCGCATGGTCCTGATGCCTTCCTCGGTAAAGGCGTGGGCATCACCAGTAAGATCACCCCCTCCATCAACAGATATTGGATACTTTAACTTCCACTCCAGTGCTCCAGCGGGCAAATAATTTCCAACCAGATGGGTCTTCAAATTTTCAATTTCCAGGATTGCACTGTTGCAGGCTTCATAAATCAAAGAAATGTTTCTACGCATAGTAAATAAGTCGGAACCTCTCTCTTTCTCAACGGAGTCTAGCTGTTCAACACTTCTCTTCATAGATTCAAGTGACTGTTTCTGAGAATAAATTTCAGTATGAACAGTCCTTGCTACTTCAGATAAATGGTGAGCTTCTTTGTGTAACAAAAGCTGATGATTGTACAATCGCTCCTTGAGAGAACAAAGTTCTGGCATAAAAACCTGCGGATGACAAGCAAAAAAGGTAAAAAGTTAAGCTCCAGCATCTTACAGACAGAGAAGACCTCTCCTGTACAGATATCACATAAAAAAATATCATGCGATCTCTCTCCTGCCTCTCTCTTTCATTTTCACCATTGCCCTCTCTGATCCCTCTTCTCCAACATTCAAATGAAGCACATACCTACTCAGCTTCATCAGTATTTTAGTTGTTGGCAAAAAGATAAGAGATTAGAAGAATGTATAGATCAAGAAAGAGAATGATGGAAGACAAATGAATGTAAAGAACGAGTCAAGCAAAGCCCAGGATGTCAATATACATAAAAAATTAACATCAATAAATACTTTACCTTGTTTTCTGGTTTTGTTGAAATGACGCCACCATGGGAACTACCAGGAATTTTAGCATTCACATCAGATGCATCACCTAGTTCCAGGAATGATTTCATACTGACCTCCATATTCCGCAAAACTTCCAAGTCCTTCGAGAGAACATCCCCCAGTACATTGTCAATAGCAACAAGCTCCTCCCTCAATTGATCCATGACAGATTTTAACGCCGTGACTTCAGACAACTGTCTATCCTTTTCCTCAGCATGAATAGCAGACAGTTTTTCCATACAAGCTATAGCTTCATGTTTGGCTGCTTCAGCTAAATCCTTTTCATTAGAAAGTTTGGAAAGCTCATTGGAAGCTTTTGCTAGCTCCTCTTGAAGGATATCGTTTCTTTCTTGAACTTCATTCAACTCTGCCACCAGTAACTCAGCTGCTCTTTTTGATTTCCTTGATTCTTGTTCAGTAGATTCCAGGGCCGTTTGGAGACCATGGCAATGTTTCCCAATTTCTTTCAGCTTCTCAACTGGATTGCCAAAATTACGTGCAAGACCAACTTCAATATCACCCAAAGTGTCTAAAATCATGCTCAAGCTACTCTCCTTCTCCTGCAAATGGCGTTCGGCTTCTGCCACATGATCATTAAGGAACATATTCTCAGTTTCTATACCTTGCATCCTTTCTTGGTTCACAGATAAGTCCTTGATCCTTTGCTCATACTTGAGAATAGCATTTTTGTTAAGATTGATCTCAGATTTAAGGTGCTCTACCTCAGCGGTTAGCTCTTCAATCACTTTCTTCATGCCATCCCGCTGTTGCACCAAGGACTTCCCTTTCCGAACGGCAACATTTAGCTTCTCTCTCAAAGAAGATGACTTCTGTTCCTCCTGATTAAGTAGCTCTTGCAGTTCATTCTTTTTTATTTCTAGTGCTTCAAGATCATAAACTAAGGATTGATTATTCTGCAGACCTTCATCTTTCTGCCGCTTCAAACATATCAATTCACCCATACAATCCTCCAGTTTTTTGGTCAGAATCACTACATCCTGCTCATCAGCATTTCTTGGAATTTGAGATGGCTCATCTTTTTCACTATTGTGCGAATCAGCCACATCACTTTTAATAGGTTTCCCCGAGGACAGTGTTTTATATCTTTCTATAAGCTTCATCACCAGTGCTTCAAAATACTCATTACCGTCATGAACAAATACCATATCATCCGTACCAGAATCCTGAAGAACATCCTTAACCAAACCACGCAGTCTTCTTATAGCAGATTCAACAAGACGAATATCTTCTTCAACACCAAGCTTCTGTTCCAATTTCTGTTGCAACAATCTTATTTCACTACTAAGGTTTCCATTGTTTATTTCAAAATCAGCAGCTTTCTTTGAGATTTCATCATAATCATGATTAAGGATCTCCAAATCCCTTGAAAAAATGTCTCTCTCTCTGCTAGCCTGCTGAAAAGCTGATATAAGCTTCATCACCATTGCTTCTAAGTATTCAGTACCATACTGACCAAATACCACATCATCCGTACCAGAATCCTTAAGAACATCCTTAACCAAACCCTGCAGTCTGCTTATAGCATCCTCAACAAGGCGAATATCTTCTTCAACCCCGAGCTTCTGTTCCAGTTTCTCTTGCAACAAAATTAGTTCATTATTAAGGTTCCCATTGTTTATTTCAAAACCAGCAGCTTTCTTTGAGATTTCATCATACTCATGAGTAAGAATCTCCATGTCCCTTGTAAGAATTTCTTTCTCTCTGCTAGCCTGCTGAAAAGCTGAATCTAGCTCAAATATTCTTCTTTGTGTATCCTCCAGGTCAGTGGTTAGGGACTCACGAGATGTTTCAAGGTTTTCAATCTTCTGCTCAAGGGAATAACGCTGGTTCTGAGCCAACCACTGAATCTTATCATCAGGTTCCATGGACCGCAACTGAGAAGGCATATCTACCCTGTCCAAAATTTCTTCCCACCGCTGCACGAGATTGTTCCTCTCAATTAATGATTGTTCAAGCATCTCATTTTGCTCGGCCAACCCAAAGAAATTGCTCTGCAATTCCTCAAATCTTCTTCTTAAGTCATCAGTGGAATTTGGATTTGGCTGCGTGTCTTCCTTTAAGCCATCCACATCTACAAACCCAGCATCAGAGTATGATCCTCCTCCCACTGAGCTTCTTGGATCCCAATCGGGAAGAGGCAAAGAGTTCCCTGTAACAGATTTTGCTAACCAATCAATCTTTTCAATGATATCCCTGGAATGGAAGTCCTCGGGCAGCTCTAGATCTTCTAGAATCTCTTCTATTCTCTGAAGAACGGAATCTTTAAGAAGAAACGATTCTCTTAATGCAGTAGCTGAGTTGCGAATATATGAGAGTTCAGATTCCAGAGCTTCCATGCGTTCACCAGACTCAGAATAGGCCTTAAGTTTTGTTTCAAGTTCATTAAGCCTAGTGTCTTTCATTAGCAACTCTTGAGAACGTTTCTCCAGCTCTTTGGATGTCTCTGCTAGGGATTGTTTGAGACTGTCACGCTGCAAAATCAGACCCTTCCCCTTTGTAACAGCTATACTTAGCTTCTCTCTAAGGGATGACACTCGTTGATCTGACTGGTCAAGTTCAGCAGCTTTCTCTTGTAGTTTGAAAGTAAGAGTAACTACATCCTCTTCGGCACTTTTCAAACTTTGCATGAACACAAGATTTTCATTTTCATATTGGACAATAATGATATTCAATTGTTCAATTTGTGCCTGTAAATCACTTAATTTCGTTTCCCAAGAAGCAGTCTCCTCTCTTGACATGCTTAAACTCCCAGCAGCCTCTTTATATCTCTTAATTAGTAAATGTATGAGAGACTCCAAGCGTGAGGAAGGTTCATTTGAGGAAACTTCCATCCCCACCAGCCTGCCTGATTGTTCAATATCTTCAACTAACTTCAAAATGGCATCTGAACTAAGACATATTTTCTCCAGTTCGTCAATATCTCTATCTCTGTTCATCAACTCTGCATTGAGTTCATTATGTGCATACTGAAGCTGCATCCTCTCACCAAGAAATGTGTTCAGTTTCTCCAAGTAGGTATCAAAAACGCCAGGATGTAAGAGATCTAGAGAGTCATGTCTTGACCAGACAGTTTCTGTTTCGTCCTTGCACCCAGATGCTTCACCAACAAGTTTGCAGAGGTCATCATAAAGTCTGTGCAATATATTGGTAATCATTTCATTCTTTTCTTGCAGAGTATTACATTTCTCATGTTTATCGTTGTAGGCATTCCACAGTGCTTGATGATCATTGTGCAAAGCTTCAAGTTGACCTCGCAGACCTAAAATCAATTTGTTGGTAGCATTAACAGAAATAGCAACACGGCTAACAACATCCAGGCTGTTATCTAAACATGCTAATGAGGTGGAGGAACCAAATGGATCGATGCTAGCATCCAGCTCACCAACTTCCTGAAGAATCCGAGCAACACTAGAACTCCATTCTTCTTCCAGTATTGATTCCCATTTAGCTACTTCTTTCTGGAGAGTCTTCACTTGATTGGTGATTGAAGCAACCATCTCATTTGAATTTTGACATGTTTCATCAAATTGACTCTCTAATTCACTAATTTTGGCTTGAAATTCACCCAGCTTTTCTCGGAATTCATTATTCTCTGATTTCAGAGAGAGCTCTTGTTTCCACAAGGCATCACATAAAATAAGAAGCTCACCCTCTCTCGAAACAGCGTTATGTACGTGCTCCCTTGTAGCTTCATAGAGAACCATAAGCTCTATGTTTGCTTCTTCTAGATGATCACAGTGTTCCCACAGAGATTCATAGTCACTCCTCAACTCTATAGCATCTGCAGCAGCAAGCAGTTTAGTCTCCTTCATTCCCCTACAGAACTCACTGGCATTATCACCATCCAGAATTAACTCCTTGAGCAGTGCTCTCAGATTCTGAGTTACCTGTTTGGCTATAACATATAGATCTCCTGTTGTTTGGTCTTCAGAAGAACGGGGTTCCTCTGAATCATCATCATCGATGTGACTTTTTGACTCAAAGGTTTGAATAAGTTTTGATACTCCAGATCCAACAACTTTACCACTCAACCTACTCAGGGAAGTTGAGTGTGCGTGCATTCCTTCAATTGCCTTTTCAAGTTTTTGCATTACACTCTCGGCATCCTCCAAGTGTCTTTTCAATGCAACAAACCCGAAAGAATCATCATAGGTCTCCAATTTCAGTCCCTCCAGAGATGATCTATCTGCATGGCATTCAGATGCAGCCTTCTCCGATGTCAGAATTTCACTCTCTCTACCCCCTTTAAGTGGGGAAGGATCATCACCAACTGCCTTACTGCACTCTGCCTGCAGACTAGATAATGATGTATGGATTTCTGAATACTCGTTTGGTTGGTTCTCGTTTTCACTGAGTTTTATTTCCTTCTTTTCTTCAAACTTGTTTTTATCCTCTGTTATGGAAGTGAGAACCCCATTTAAGTGGGAGATCTCAGCCTGTAGAGCTGCCACCAAATCTTTGCTGTCCATCAACTCTTTTGATGGTTTCTCGTTCTCTTGCAGCTTAAATTCGCTTCCCTCTTCGAGCACCTTTTGCTTTTCTCGTTCTGATTGGAGGACATCATTCAAATTCTTGTTTTCCGTTTGAAGAGATTCAACCATCCTCTTATAATTGGACAAGTCTGCAAGCAATTCATCATTATCATGAACAACAAATTCCTTGTCATCCTCGAGTTTTCTCCTCTCTTCTCTCAGTGAAGTCAGATTCTCAGTTAAGTCAATATTTTCCGATCGAAGCAACTGCAAAGAAGTTTGGCACTGAGCTAACTCTCTTGTCGTTTTCTCATTCTCAAGCACAATGTGTTCGTTCTCCTCTTGAAGTTTCTTATTCTCCTTGGTCATCTGATTAGAACTTTCATTTAAGTTTTCATTTTCAATCTGTAAAGCTGCCACCAGATTCCTGCAATCCAGTACCTTCGATGTCAGGCTTGACAAGTCTCCTTGAGTTGTTTCAAGGTTATTCTGCAACTCATTGACTTTGGCAGAAAGTTCTTCAACCTCGGATATTGAAAAGTAAAGCTGCTTTTGGAGCTCTTCTCTCCCAGAAACAACCTCCTGAAGTTCAGACCTACATTGTGCAAGTTCTTCGGTAAGAACTTCATTTTTCCCTTGAACTTCATTGAGTGAAGTATTGGAAATCGATTTCTCATCAGCCAGCTGTTGATGTTCAGAGATCTGTAAGCAAAATGCATCTCTTGCAAAACTTGTCAGATATAAATGTTCTTTGATCCGCTCAAAAGCATCATAAACAACATACTCATGCACCTTCATGTTGTCTGTATTTCTTAATGTTTCCGCAGATAATTCTCTTGACATGAACAAGAACCTAAATTCATCTTCATCAAGGCTTTGTAATATTTTTGCTAACTGGGAAAGGTTGATCAAACTTCCATCTGATCCAGAAGACAGATCCACCTTCTGTCCAAAGGACTTCCCAGCACCATTAGTATTGAACTCAGAAGATCTTTCTGCATTAGTATCACCAAAATTTACATAAGTGTCTTCACCATAATCACCCGACACAGAAACCATTTCTGTCTTCTCTATATACGATGAATCAGATAATAAGTCTTCTCTCTGTAGACCAGTCGCCTCAGAATTTACATCTGTTATTCCCTCTGAATCAGGTAAAGGTTTTGTGCTATTCCTCCCTTGAGCATCGTCAGTATCATTGATAGCAACAACGGATGATGAAGCATCATCAGGCTCTCGTTGTGTATCCACCTGGATTGTTGCCTCAGCCACTTCGGCACTCCCTGAAACAGACATCATAGGGCCTCCTGCATTCTCGTCAAACTCATTTGAAGAAAGTCTAGATTCTTCTTCAAGCTGCATCACCCTGCCAGCATCAGCTTGAATCCCACCTGAAGTGCCAACTTCCAGCACAGCCCCTAGCCACAACCAAAGTAAAATTTAATTTTAAGTCAGCAACAAAGTTTAAAACATATAAAATTAAATGGGAAAGGAAGACAGTGTCAAGAGTGAAGGCACATACCTACATCTGTTACCTGCTCTTCCCCATGCTTCTTCTCCGGTTGGGATGAAAAACCAATGGGCAAAGATAAATGGGATGAAAAACCAATGGGCAAAGATAAACTGGATTCTGTAGATTCCTCTTTGAGAACAACTACGTCTAAAGTTCCTGACATATTATGTTCCACGTCCTCAGGAAGTATAGAAGTATATCTACCTCCATCTGAGATAGACAAATCGTCATCATCACGTCCATCACTTTCATTCAACCTGGTCTCAGTGACTCCAGAATCCTCTAATGGAAACTTGACATTCCCTGCAGCCAACTCTGTGGTTCCAACTATAACAGCCTTTGTTGACAGATCATCAGTGGCAGAAACGGTATCGATTTCCATTGAATTCGCTCTAGAATGTGACTCGGACAAAGGAATATGATCTTCAGCATCATGCCCAGATCTTTCTCCACCTGCAACTTCTTTCGGTTTTGCCACTGCTTTATTGGCAGCATTTGCACTTGCATCATGCCCAGAATTAGAAGCTTTGCCTGATGATTTGCTCGTATTCCCTTTATTATCCTTCTTCTGCCTGAACTGTTGAAGCTTTTAAAAGATAAACCAATAATAAAAATCAGATTACTTCCTGATAATAACCATTGTAAATTGAAAAACTACTACTGAATAAATTTTAGGGAAAGACGACTTTGGTAGTTGAGGAATATCTTGTATAGACCTAACAAAGTTCCCACTTTTAAGTGTGGTCTGATCTCAGTAGAACATATTTGAAGGATAGACCAAATTAACTTGGCATGTTGCTATTGCTAAGGTTCTATTTGTTTTGGATCTTCCAAGATGTAGCAATGGATATAAACGAGTGGTAAGAGAGGAAGCATGTAGCTGACCCAAAAATACTAGGAACAAGTTTATTTGTTGTTTGTTGTTGTAGTTTTCATAACCAAAAGAATGTGGGCAAGATTTTTCAAAACTTTTGTCAATAATAGGTTTATGATTTGCATTGTTTAGACCCACTATTTTGGATCTTAAGAATCCTTAATTGATCATTGATAGCAGCTGTTTTTATGTAATTAATACTTGTAGGCATATATTCTCGTTTCTAATCTCATTCATTCTAGTATGAGCACACATTGTAGCATTCTCAACTCAATTATCCTGTGGGCATCCTATTCTCCACCCATCCAATGTTCAGTAGCACAAAGCATAGCAAGTCTAAGAATAGTTCAATAGAATTAGCCTTTTAAACTTATATACATCTTCGTGTCACACAGAGTTCTTATAACATTTCTCCATCTCATCCAACTTGCTCTAATCCTGGGCATTAAATCCTGTTCAATTCCTCCTTGTTAATAATCAAACCTAAATACTTAAAACAACTACTTTTTTGGACAACATTATTCTAGACAGTAACTTCACTATTATCTTTATTCCTACAATTACTAAAGTGGCATTGAATGTAATCTGCCATGGTTCTACTTAACCTAAACCCTTTGAATTCCAAAGTACTACAAAGTTCTAACTCATGATTTAAGTCCATTTTAGTCTCATCAATTAAAGTTGTGTGATTAGCAATTAGCAAATATCACTCTCCCATGAACCTCATCTCAATATTTCCCATAAGCTCATCTATTACAAAATGAAAAGATAAAAGACTTAATATGTGCACTGAAATTTCCTTGATGATTAAATACGCAGCAACACATTTCTAGTTGCATTTTGCTATCAGTACATCAAAATGGTACATAAGCGGTTACCGAAAATGATGTGGAGGGAAAAGATTGGATGGAAAAAGTGATTGTGTTTTAAACTAGCAAATAGTAGAGTGTCACATGTCATTATCTAATCCATTGTATAAATCTTGATGTACATGTGACATGACCCTTTCTAGTTACATGTTGACAAGTGGTTAGGAAAACATTAGTTCGTAGATATGGAAAGTTGGTTCCTAAGATATAATGACCAGCTAAGTAATAACATTGCCCACCGAACATAAAACGCAATAGTGAATGCAATGAAAGACTGCAATTATTCCCATAATGAAATACACAAACCAATCTTTATTCCCAGAAGTGCACTCAACATGGCATCAATTTTCATTTCTAAGAGTCAAAAGAAAAAGATTAATATACTTCAGAGCAGTTATTAATTATTACCATCCATCTTCTCAGTGGTCTTAAAAATATTTAAGAAATTCCTATGACTACTAAAAAAATTGAATTCATTTACTAGAAAAAATGAGAAAATAATACCTTTTTACGTCCAGCAGCAAGCAGATCGGTACGGTTCTTATTTTTGTCCATCCAGTCGAATCCAATCCAATTTACTATTCAACAGTCTCAACAGCATTCAATCACCATCAAATCAAACAGATCGCCCCTAAAATTCCAAACAAATTAATAAAGCAATCAATTTCAAAATCAACCGCATATTATAAGATGGGGGATTCTTTCAGAGAAGATTTTAATACATCAAAATTGCGTGTGGACGGTGGCGTCAGAAATTGAAGATGCATGCGTTTCTTAGATCTAACACCGAAGTAATGTCTGGTGAAATTTGGGGATTGGAGTAGGATTTGTCCCAGCTGCGGTTGTGTTCGGTGTATTATTGTGAATTGGAAATGAAGTAAGAGTTTATTTGATTTAAAAATATAATATTTTTGCCAAAATTAAAAGAAATTGGAATGATTCATTTGCTCGCTGTAGATACTGATGCTCCAGTATCATAATAAATTTCATATACCCTTCAAAGCTAAGTTTGATTGGGATATAAATGGAATTAGGATTAGTAATATTTTTATTACTCATATCCTGATGATCGTTTATCTGAAGATTCAGATTCAATTTCAATAGTTAGGTAATATAGTGATTCTGTATCACCAAGATCTTCTATTGGGTAGAATCCTTTCTGATGCATGCGTGTCTTAGATCTAACACCGAAGTAATGTCTAGTGAAATTTGGGGATTGGAGTAGGATTTGGCCAGCTGCGGTTATGTTCGGTGTATTATTGTGCGAAAATTGGAAATGAAGAAAAAGTTTATTTGTTTTAAAAATATAATATTTTTGCCAAAATTAAAAGAAATGGGAATGATAACGAGAAGAGTATTTAACAGGTCGATCATTTCCACCCGTCTCGTTGCCCCATCCTCATACTCGATTAAAGTGAGAAGAGACGGGTTCAGAACGGAATCGAGGCGAGGCGGGTAGGGCAGGGCAGCGCAGGGCGGGGCGGGGCGGGGCGTCTGCCACCTATTTATCGCACTAGTTTATTTATTTTATTATTTATTTAATTTTTTACTTTTTTACGTCTTTAGTGTGTGTTTGAGCCACATTATTTTGGAGGAATGTATTTTTGAATAGTAGATTGATGGAGAATGTGTGGTGAAAAAGAATGAAATATTATTGATGTGATAGAAAATATTATTTTATTGAAAAATGTGAAGTTGAAAATGAGTAGAAAAATGATAATGAAAATGAAAATTTGTACCAAACAGGAGCTTAGTTAAGAAATATTATTACTTTTTTTCTTTTTTAATTTGTCAACAACAACTCATGTTCTTTTTTAAAATAGTGATTTTATTTGTGATGCATTAAAAATTTAAATTTGAAATTAATTTTAAACTGAGCGAAAATCCACCATGTCTACTAGGTTAGACAAGTAATCCCTACCTTATTCACAACGAGGTTAAGAGTATTGAGTTGGACGAATTTTTTATCTTCGTGAAAAAGGAAAAAATTAGCATATGGGCTTCTCAATTTGTCAAATCTTGAGTAGGATCTACTCTTTAACTTTTGCAGTATAGACCCTCTCTAGTTCCTACAAATTTAGGTTTAGGCATGGCCACTTAACCTCTCTAGTTACATACTTATTTTTAATTACGTATTTACATAATAAAATATTTTGTATTTAAATCAAAAACTTTTCTCCACTTTTTAATTACACATTTTTCAAAAAATCACTATTCAAAAACATCATTTTTCCATTTTAATGGTTATCAAACATAGGTGAAGTGATTGCACAAATTATTAAAAAATATCCAATAATTGAGGGGTTTAGATTTACATGGACCAACTCTAATTTGTTGCACATTTTAAAACACGAGTGGGGTAAACGTGCGTTGCACGTTAATTGGATAATGTTAAAAATAAGTGTGTAATAAAATAACGAATAAGCCTATAAAAGTCGACCTGCAAATTATATTTACAAATTCAACCTACAAATGGAAAAGGCGGAGCTTTCAGATAAAGAATGAGCCTAAAAATCATCTAACACCAAATTTAAGTACGCAGATTTACCTGCTCATAAAGAATATGGAATGCTTGTTTCACAAGAAAGTTTCTATCCAAGGCAATTACGTGTTAGAAGATGTAATATTATAAAAGTTAAAAAGTTAGATACTTTGTGGATACAAAAAACCAATAATTATTATGAAACAATAAAGACATGCACAACAAGCCCACCTTGCTAGACTCAGGGAGCAACCCATATGTATGAGTGGAATGAAATACCATATGTAGTTCTTAGAAGAAGGAAAAATATATCAGAAACATACTATAAATCAACGTTAGATTTCCCGGAGGTTTAGTTATTCTAAAATTCATTACATAAATAATTAAATCAGAGTAGTAAACCCATAAAAATGAGACAAAAGATTCCAGCATATGCTAAGTAATAAAATTCAATTTAATTTCACGATCCATAAATCATTCGGTATAAAAGTTAACTTTTCTTAAGTTCAATTTAACGTTACAATCTACAAATCATAGTGCATGAATAATTGCAACTTTAGCCGCTTATATAGGTGAATCTATGAAGTTAACTTAGCATTACAAATCTGAAATAGATATCACCAAGACACTTTGCAAAGAACCTTAATTTCATCAGCCTCTTGTTCCAAGCCTCTTTTCTACATTACGTAAGAGCTTGTAGATAAGATGGCATCTTCCGATAATTTTAAATAAGTTCTCTAGTTTACTTTATGTACCAAAATAATAGGTAACTATCTACATTAGGATAGGAATTGAACTGAGAATTAAGTTACACCATATACAATATTTACATGAAAAGCATGATCACAAAGTGTGATGGAGGCTATTTTGGAAAGCCTAAGAAAAATTCAGTTACGATGTTACAGTATTCTAATCTATATATATATAGCCCTAGTTGGCTCGAAGTCAACAAAAAGATGACAAGGTAGAATAAACTTCAGTGATGGAAAATAATATGGTGCAAGAATTAAAGTACTCATCCCTCAGATTAAGTCACATTTGAGAATTTTATAGAATAAATTTCATTTTATGATATTCAAAAAATGTTAGTTATGCAATATGGATGAGCTTATATAAGGCACATGTGTTGGATGAACTGAGAGTTTCAGCCTTCAAGTACTTTAAATCTAGGGTAATCCAGTTATCCTTAAACTTGAGGCTCTAAATCAAATATACACTGAACAGTAACACATCGAAGATAAACTACGAAATGGGCTTAATTGCAAGTTTCTACATGTGTTTTTGAAACTTGCTTGCTTGTAAAGTCTAAGGAACTTATTGTTTGCATTAATAATCATCCATCAGCAAATAACCAATCCTGAAGAAGAAACTAAATAACTTAATAACTTCTTAAATTTTTCGATTTGTTTACATTTAGTGAAGAGCATTGGAGGTAGCACATCTCCTAACACTCAAAGAGTAATTTTTGTAGATGAAAAACTTTGTATTAATGTTCATAAGTAATAAAAAGATAAAGGTTATAAAGAATATGCTCTAAAACATACTTGAATTACAACGATGGATATGCCAATCCACATAAAAGCATCTGCATTTTTCTAAATAAAATTTGAAATGTTGTAAATTTCCTAGAAATTAAGAGGATAGAAGAAGAATTATAATCGATTCAAGCAAATATTAACACAAAAGATTATGTAAAATTTAGTCAAATAAATTCAAGTTTGGCCATGTAATGCAGACTTGAAACAATGACTTTTGCATAATCTATTATCATATTGAATCGCTTAATCTAAAAGCTTTAGCAAGTAAATAGGACTATATGTATATCATTTAAGTATTGTCATCAATTACTTACATGGAACAAACTTATATATGGTCCAATAAGACAAAGAACACTTAACTTATAGGGAACAATAAAGTGAGAGAAATGAGGATATTCTTTCCACTCTATGCTCTATACTCCTGTTTCAGCATCAAAAGATGTAGAAGCCTATATAGTGAATATTATGAAATGTTAGAATTGAATGGAAACCTGACATTCTCGTCATCTTTTCCTTGTATAGAAAGAGAAATGATTAACTTCAAGAAAGGAAAACACTCTTCCAACGTTGTATATTAGTAAAAACTTGAAATTTCTACCGTTTGAATAAAAATGTTTGACAGCTTGTCAGCAGCATAAATAAATGCAAGCCAATAAAAGTTTATTTTATAATTTGAAGAAGATAATATCCACCTTTAGCGAATTCGATTGCACGTGTGAGCATATAGATCCATCATTTTTTGCAACTTAGCCATCTTTTGCATTTAAGTTACCCCATGGTAATCCTCCAAATCCATATTTAGGGAAACTTCCAAGGTTTCCTTGTCCTTGAGCTTGTGCTAAGACTTGTCGTCGTTGTGATGCCAAAAGAAACTGATTTTGGCTCTGTAAATTAGATGTGTACACATGCAAGTCCAAACTTGGCCGTAATTGGTCTATGCTCTGTATGACGTTGTAAGTATCAGATGCCAAGAATTCATCCATATAATGATGTTAAAAGAATATGTGTCAGGATCAAAGCATAAGAAACTCACAGTTAGACCAATAACGAAAGACCAATAACTCCTTGATTCAACCTTGAGAATATGAAAATTGTATTTGAGAACTCTCAATACATTACATGTAATATTAATCTAATCTGACAAAATTGTTCACTAATTCAAAAAAGGGAAATAACATTTTGACACAGTTCCAATATTTCAATCATTAGATTTTTGAGGAACTTTTGCAAATTGAGTAAAACATCAAAACAGATGAATATCAGCTCACCAGTGAATATGTTAATAAGATGGATGACATTAAATATTATTAGTACAATGACATTAACATGGAAATCTACTTCACTTATGCATAAAATATAATTAAGTTCAACAAGATAATGCAACGCCATGCAAAACAACAATGGTATATGTTGACATCTTGTAGAGGTGAGTCTAATGTTCCGTGTTAGTGGACATCACATAATTCTACATGATTCACATGCTTTTCATGCCAAAAGAATCAAATTCATCAATTATCCAAAATTATACCGTCTTCGTTCTAGTCTTGCTACGCAGCAAAAGTTGGTAATAATTATGTGTACATTCAATTTCATGTTCTGCACTTACACCTTTCAAACCAACAATAGCAAATATGATGCATCAAAGAATTGAACTTGAAATAATAAATATCCATTGGATTCAACATTCCGAAGACTTGAATGAAAACAAATTAGAATTGCAAAAAAATTAAAAGGAAAATTTGAGATACAAAAAAATGAATATTGCAATTGATAAAAGAATATGTATCTCAAAATGTTAGTTGAGATTTTAATGAAAATGTAATTGGTAGAAAAAAAAAAGTGTTCGTGCAACACAGAGGACACTGTGTCCGCATGGTGTCCGGACACAATGCGAACACGGTGTCCTCCGCGCTGCGCGGACACTCTTTTTTTTTTTTTGTTGAAAAAACGGTGCTATATAATAACAAATTCAACATGTTGTAAAAATAAACTACTATATAAACACAGCAAAACTGATTATTAAAGTAGAAAATCTCAAGCTTAATGCTACCATTTGTCAAATACTTTCCTTACACATTATTCTCCGGTCAGCCAGGCTATATAGCTCATAATGAATCAGACAAACATTGTTTAACAATCAGAACAAAATGATGTAAAAGAAGCTGCTCCTGGCTTTCAGAGTGTTGAGAAGCTTATTATATTATTTTCATCTCAAAATAAGCAATAAGCAGAGTTACTTATCTGAAGAAAAAGTAGGCATGAAAATGGAGACGGAGTATGTAGCTGCGACGAATGTGGCAGTAAACAAATTCAAGAAAGTCATTTATCTTTCGAGGAGAACCAGAACTAGACATGCTCATTTTAAAAGAGCACCTGTTGTTTCTTCTTCTCCATATTTACCTTTAATTTAATTCCAACTCTTCCAATGAGAGAAGAATACGTTGACACTAAAATCTACTGTCCAACTCCTATTCAACAAATTCTACATTTAGATTATCCTTATAATCATCACCAAGTGGGGATCCGGATTGTGAAAGAAATATGAAAGAATTTGGGAAGGTGATCATTGCGTGAAAGTGATATGAAAGAATTTGGGATAAAGAAGTTGCGTATGGAAAGGGAAAAAGCTACATCGGAGGTGATCATTGCGTGAAAGCGAATGAATGGAAAAAAATTTTTGAATTATGTTGATGACGGGAAATCGCGACACGTGGCTGCCAAGTTTTTGGATCTTTTATATTGTAATGAAATGGAATCAATAACTTATAGTTAATTTTTTTTTAAAAATCTCTAATGTAATCGTAACATTAACTCAATTGAGTGAAATCTTTGTAGTGCACTACAAAATAAATTCAGGCAAAAAAAAAAAAAGAGGCTACACAAAATAAGAGTTAGGACATCCTTAACTAACATACAAGAGTCTTAAAGTTAAAAGAACTGTTGATTTGACCACCAACGTTTATGGTGCCGCCATGATTTGCATCTATATAGTTTTTTTAAACTATCATAATGACTTCGTTTTTTCGATTATTGACCAATAATTAGAATTGTAACATGTAGTATGTAGAGTACGTACTTTGAGACGAAGTTGTTGCCAAGCTAACACTGTTTGTATAAACTCTATTGGAGCCATAAAGCCAAAAAAATAAAAAATATGTTCATTGAATCATTGTTATATATGACATCATTTTGCTTGCATCATCTTTCGTGTTTTTATTTTAATTTTTCACTCCGCGACGTCATTTTGGATTATTGTCCAATAGAATTATGTCTCAATTTGTAAAGTATGAATTATACAATTCACTTTTTGACTCTAGAACCATTTTATATACAAAATTCTAATTCTGAATTTGTTTCTTGTACTTGCTTTTATTATTCGAACATTTTTGCACATTTGTTTTCTAATAAAAGGTGAAATGACGAAATCAGTTACACTTCACAGTTTTGCTGCGTGTACATAAAATTGTGCACAAGAAACTGTCAGAACACACACAACAAATGTGGGGACCGCATTTTTTGCAATATTTAATTTCACACGGGGCCCACCTCCATGTGAGTTTTCTGTTGAACTTCTGTGGTGATTTTTCTGTACAAATGGAAAAATCATACATTTCAAGGCGACAGTGGTGCCAGCGTGAGGTGGGGAAATGGGGGAGTTGAAAATGGAAAGGCTACAAAAGTGATTGGTGTTGTCCAAAAATCTTCTGTTAATGTTAGGTAGAATACCATCGTTGTCTTAGATTTACAAGAATGAACTTTGAATCTCTGATTAAAAGAATATTGTGTGGCTCCTATTATCTAGATTTACTAGAACAACTAATGATTCAAGGCATCATATCCACTGACAAGTCAAGTAAATTCAATAGAAGAAAAATTCAAAGTCGATAAATGTTGACCTTGGTTTCTGCACGATTGACATTGTCAATAGATCTCGACTCCACTTACCTCCACACAAAATTACTCGGGTAGAACTGATTTACAAAGGGTAAAATGAGAGTGTAAAATTACATTACTTTCAAATGACATTAAGTGTGAACATTTATAGTAGAAGGGAATAAATGACAATCATTGGATGAAGAGATATGTGACATCATCTTAAATGGGAGTGTATTGTCATAGTTTGACTAAGCCCCTGTTTGAAACCCATTTTGAGGAGTAGAGAAATTTTGGAATAGTGATTGATGTAAGAATGTGTGGTGGAAAAGTGATGAAAAGTTTTTGATTTGTGTGTAATATTATTTTATTAGGAGAATGTGTGGTTGAAATGAAAAATGAGAATGAG
>CAIGRF010222187.1:0-16104 GCA_903798235.1 Fraxinus ornus | reverse complement strand
TTGTAAAATCTGGAGTTCTTGTTGATGATGCTAACTTGATACTATGTTTTTTATCTTTTTGTTTATATATTGAATTTTAAACAAATATGAATGTAATTTAACATTTAATATTATTAATTCTTGTTTAAATGTATATGTTAACTTGTTTTAAACGTATAACTATAATGTTGATAGGTGAACCGCAGATTAAAACCGAACCAAACCACAAATAATGGTTTGGTTTGAAAAAATTTCAAACAGCATGAAATGGTTTGAGTTGAAAATATAATACAAACCGCCCAAATCAATCGTGTTCGCCTATAATTAAATGCAAAAGAAGAGTCTGTTTACATGCATTATTGACATGTTTTGGTAGAACATTACTGAATATAATTGATGAAAGACACGAGATATACTTTATTATAATATTATGTTTTATCGAGTTTAGCATATTAAAATATCGAAATTTTGACCATTAAGATTACTTGTATTACACACTTCCGTTTTTCTCGAAATCTATCCTCTCATTTTTTTTACTTCTTTTCGTGGATCTAACATGAATTATTCAAAATGAAAGTTTCAAAGTGTACCAACCAACCAACATTTATTTATTAACTACTGTCTTATTTGTTCATTATTGCATGATTGGTATTCCAGCTTAAGGAACCATCTCGTTCCTTGTGTGATTATGACTGCATTTAGAGGTGGGAATTAAATACCCACTTAACTTGTGGAAATTATTTTTCAAGGGAGCAAGTTAAGAAGTTTAAATTATTTAAGATAATTAGATCTACTTATATAAAATTCTCTTTAACATGCAATGTAACTACATAAGAAGGGGTTGAAGAATTGCATTTTTTGGGTGCAGCAGGTTTCTTCGGCTTTGGTTCTTTCTTGGACTTGGCAGACTTAGCCGGTGGACCGACCCGATCTGATTCGGATTGAGTCGATTTAGGGTAGGAGTCGAGTCGGGTCGATTTGCGAAAGAGCCCAAAATCGGGTATATCGTGTCGGACGACCCGACCCATTGCCCACCCCTACTTGCCAGAAATTGTACATATACTCACATGGGTGTGGCCCACATGTGAAGTAAATATTGTCGAAAAAGGGACCCCACCCCATGTGTGTATTCTGTAAGGTTTTTATTTTATTTTATTTATTTAATTATTAAGTATAGATGTTCTCATTTTTATCAACTTATTATTGAAATGAGAAGTTAAAAGGTATGGTCTAAGTTAATTTTCTCTTATATAATGGATAATCATACATTACAGATATCACTGATGGTATTCATGAATGCATCTGAATCAACTTTTTTCTTGAGCCAAATCCACATAATTAAATACAAGATGCAAAATAAGTCCAATATTGACTCACAAATTCCCTCATATGCTATAATTAAATAATTATTCCAAATAAATACCTGACTCCAAAACTTACTTTAACATCTCAAATTACCAAAAGGTGTTCAATTCTGATCCTTAATATCTAGTGATCCTTTTTATCACTACTAATCTCAACAAATCATCTTCTCATCTAAAAATTTGTTTCTCACTATTTGCAATGTAGTCACTAAGCTTTGCATGTATTGTATTTAGGGGCTCAAACCTGGGTTTAATCTCATAACACCCAATATTCTCATTACGAGACTTCACTAAAAGATTCTAAAGACTTAAAATCATGATTGTTAAACTTTTCCATAATTTACAAACTTTAGTCCTTAAACTTACTATAAATGCCACCTTACTCGACTTTTTACAAGTAATAATTTCTAAATATTAATATTTGCACCTTGATAACATTTTCTCAACTAACGGGGATAGTTTTGTTAATTTGCACTTAGGTCCTTAAACTTTTTAAAAATAAACTAATAGATCCAAAAACTCCTTAAGTTGTCTATATGCTACGTATCGTTCTCTATAAAATTTTCGGGTTTTATAGAAAACAAACTGGCTACCAGATTGCAATCTTAATCAGGAAAGGTTGGAGAATTATTATAGGCATGTGACAATAGTACAAGTAATAAATTTGATATATTATGTCATGTGTCTTGGTTTTACACATATAAGTCGATAGAGGTGCTGACCGAAACTGAAAGCAGGGAAGAAGAATCGAGTCTTCTGACAATTCAAAGCCATTGTTAAATGATTTGATATAAGGAAGTAGAGCTAGTGAGAATTTGGCTGTTTGGTTAGGTAAACTAGACATGACTTGTCAACTTTAAAAGTTAATGAAAAAAAATTCTGTTTTATTATTCTTTTTGTTCGGCAGTAGGGGCGGACCCTGTGCAGGCCCAGTGCAGGCATATGCCTGCAGTGGAATTTGGGCCACCCCCACAGCCCATGGTTTTTTAAAGAAAAAGTTTGTTCACATGCTCAATCAAGTACTCCAATTGTCGTTTGGAAATTTGTTGTTGTGGTGCAGCTTTTTCTCTTAAAATGTAGTGGCATTAATTCATCACAACCTCTCAAATACACGCTTGACAAAACAAAGAGAGAGGAGTGAATATAAAATAAATGACAGAGAATGTAGTTTGATAATTTCGATGACCAAAATGAGCACAAAAGTTGGGATATTCTTCTTATTGTTAAATTCCAATGAGACCACATGTACTTGTGACATTAAAACCCTTTTAACTATTACTGCATATTTTTTGATCAGTTCTATGATGTTTGAAGATTTCATCCTGTTTGTCAGTGTCTATATGTCTTTTATAATATGCTTTACATTTCCCAAACTCAACCCGGGGACGGGAGAGACATTTTATGTCGCGAGCTGCGAGCAGCACATTTGGTTTTGTTTGCCCATTGTATTCAGTATTAATGAGATATATTGCATGCATTTTGTGTAATTTTGAAATATTGCAAACTACTGTATTAATCATTTCTCCTTTGATGGACATTTAAAATGTTGTGCCCTTCAATAAAAATATACATTTACTATTTTATCGTCCGCACTGGGAAAATTTCCTGGGTCTACCCCTGTTAGCACTACTTAATAAACATTCGAAATGGATTGCTAACGAAAGTGCCGTGTAAATTCTAAGTTCCACAGTATAGAGAACTTTTTGGGCATTTATTTTAGTCATGTGCTGCACAAAAGCTTGCCAATTGTTGTTTTATTGTGATTGATTACAATTTAACTTGTACATGACCTGCCAATATCCCAAGTCTGAAAGCAGGAAATATCTTCTTGAATTTTGTTGATTTTTAAAGACTATCAAAGAATTCAATTCATGTTTGTACAGGGAGAAAGGGCCAGCCAATAAACAAAGAAAGAGTAGAAATTAAAAGTCTGATTGACAATGATTCATCAACTATTATCATATGAAAGCAACTTAGAATACATACAAAGACTTGTTTGTAAAGAACGGGAAATTTATACAATCGAGTACTGTGTGCCGAACATGTGTACTGTTTACACATTTCTATCCTTCACTTTTACTGGTAACCCACCTTTCATCCTTAGCGTCAAAGACAACAAATGCTCAGGACACTTACCCTTCTCCAACAACACATCCATTCCAAACCTTTCCAAAATTGAAGCAGCAATGGATTTCATCTGAATATAGGCCATATCTTTCCCAAGACACTGTCTCGGCCCGGCGTGAAAAACCGGAAACTTGAAAGGATTTTCTTGTTTGCAAATCCCATTTTCAAGCCATCTTTCTGGTCTATACTCACAACAATCTTTTCCCCATATATTTTCCATTCTTCCCATGGCATATGTGTGGTATGAAATGAACCAATCTTTCCCAATAAAAGTTCCGTCAGGCAAAACATCATCTTCTTTACAAGCCTTGGTGTCAACTGGCACTGGTGGATAC
This sequence comes from Fraxinus ornus, assembly GCA_903798235.1. Lineage (NCBI taxonomy): Eukaryota > Viridiplantae > Streptophyta > Magnoliopsida > Lamiales > Oleaceae > Fraxinus > Fraxinus ornus. The sequence goes on along the minus strand of CAIGRF010222187.1, from coordinate 12,299 downwards.
AACCTCATAGCCTCAGAAATTGCTGCCTGAAGATAATTCATTTCCCTCAGTTCATCAAAATTATATGTATCCCCAATTACTTTACAATTTTTTCGACGAATAATTTCTAATTCCATTAGTATTTTTTCCTCTATATCTGACCTTGATGATAACAACCAAAAGAACCAAGAAAGAGCTGATGATGTAGTGTCCCTCCCTGCTAAAATGAAACTAATAACAATATCTCTAAGGAATTCAGCTGAATTCTCACTGTTTCCTATGAATCTTGATAATAGATCTTCATCTTTTTTCTCAGATCTCTCTTCCATCCTGGATCTTATTATCTTATCAGCAAATTCATGTACAATAGCAATTGAGTTTTGTAATTTTTTCTCTGATCCAAGATTGAGAAATTTCTTGATTTTATATAATCCTGGAAAAGCATACATGAATCTACCTGAACTAAGTGTAGCAGCATCCTCAAATGCCTGCATGAATTCCCCACCAGAAGTCGCATCTCCAATCAGACAACCTGGATCAACATTAAAGGCGACTTTACATATATTATCAAATGCAAACCTTTCAAGAATGTCTTGAAAATCAAGAATTCTCTCATTTTTCGCTGCATTTTCAAGAATTGGAATTAAACGTGTTTGTAATTCCATAGTGACATTTTCCAGTGCAAAATTCCTGAGAGACTTTGTGTTGAACTCATAACTGGCTGTTTTCCTCTGGATTTTCCACAATTCACCGTCTGTATTGAAAATTCCCCTCCCAAGAAAATCTTCTAGGAGGGTCCTAAAACGGATGCCTTTTGGGTAGTTTTCGAAGTTGCTTTTCAGCATATGCTCAACAATTTGTGGACTGGCAGTGATAACTCCGTGGACTTTTCCGGGACGGTGGAACGTGGCGGTGTTGGAATGGCAACCGGCGAGGACTCCGGTGGTCCAGTCGAGGAACCTGTGTCGGTTGCGGAGGAAATCCGGTAAAGTACCCAAAAGTGGGTAGATTTTAAAGCCGTTTCGTGTGTTTTTGCTGGACTTTGAGTGGATGAAGAAGAGGTAAAAGTAGAGCAAAATGGAGAGAATCAAGAGGAGGAAATAGAGAGAAAAAAACTCCATTCTTGGGACGTGTGTGAAAGATAAGATGATAAGATTTTATGAATGTAAATACTACAATTAAATTACTGACTTTATAATTGTCAAATATTAAAAAAATCACAGGAAATTTGTTAGGAATTCATGTACAAGGTACGTCATACACGATTCATGATACCTTAAGAAAAACATTTGAAAACCTAAACAAGAATACGTGGTGGACAAGGTTTTTGCTTATTATCCAAGTCAATAGCATTCTAGAAGATAATTTTGGTTATATATTGTTCAAATGTGATTTTTGTAAATTTTAGAGGTCCATTAGTTAGAATGAAGACGAGATGAGAACACGACATAAGTTTATGGTTTTTGCTTTCAATTTCCACTAGTTGCTCTTACCTCAAAGCCCTTTCTCATTTCTATATAAATGCCACTTGAAGTAGAGAGAGAGACATTTCATGAGCAATTTTTTTTTTTTTTAAAGTATATCGTAGAAGTGATAAAATGAGTCGGACTGTCGATCCTCTGGGCAAGTGTTTGCATAAAATTATAAGCTATTAAAAAATTATAATGTAATAGGAATAATTGGTAAGTTGCAGTAGTCATTAGTCTTACGAAATGTGTAATTAAAATAAAAGTTTTGTTATGAAATTGGGAGTGATAAAATAATAAGAGGAAATAAAAAATGATAGTCAAATTCAATTGTGTATTTCATTACAAGAAGTAATCCTTATATAAAATTTCAATGAAAGTTACAATTTCAATATGAAATTATATTTTTCTAAAATAAGTAAAAACTATCTAAATATTCTGATAAGAGTAAATGGTCATTAATAATTATCCCGCAAAGCAAGAATATTTTACTTTCATAATCTCATCGGTTTTTTTTTTTTTTTTACTTTGCAATAACTCGGGTATTTAGTCACATAGGGATGACAAATTTTTCGCCAGTAAATTCAATGAATGAATTATTTCATAACACCTCTCATTTCATGATTATCTTCATAATAACGATATAATCTACTAATCTAGCTTGACAGAAATTGAGCAAGGCAAAAATATCAAAGAAATGAAATAAAAAAGTCAAATTAATTATTAAAAAATGTAATTGGAATATAGTTTTTGTTGGATTTTTGTAAATTTTAGAGCTCTATAATTGCATAATTGAGGTCCATTAGTTAGTACGAAGACGAGATTAGAACGCGACATAAGTTTATGGTTTTTGCTTTCAATCCCCACCAGTTGCTCTCACCTAAAAACCCTTTCTCATTTCTATATAAATGTCACTTGAAGTAGAGAGAGAGAGAGAGCCATTTCATGAGCAAGTAATTTTTTTTATTTTTTTTAGTATACAGTAGAAGTGATAAAACGAGTCGGACTGCCGATCCTCTGGGCAAGTGTTTGCATAAAATTATAAGCTATTAAAAAATTATAATGTAATAGGAATAATTGGTAAGTTGCAGTAGTTATGAGTCTTACGAAATGTGTAATTAAAATAAAAATTTTGTTATGAAATTGGGAGTGATAAAATAATAAGAGGAAAAAAAAATATGATAGTCAAATTCAATTGTGTATTTCATTATAACAAGTAATCCTTATATAAAATTTCAATGAAAATTACAATTTCAATATGCAAATATATTTTTCTAAAATAAGTAAAAACTATCTAAATATTCTTATAAGAATAATGTTAAGGGAAAAAATCCCATATCGAATAAAGATGAAAACATAGATCAATTTATAAGAGTTTGGTCAACTCCTCTTAATAACGTTGACCTTTTAAGATGTAACTCCAAATCTCTACATAGTATCAGAGCCCGTTAAGTTCCAACGAGCGATTCGATCCGACTAAGACTCAAAAATTGAGTACACAGATTTCAAGATTGGTCTGCTCAAACGAGCCACCATCTTGCGGAGACATGTTAAAGGAAAAAATCCTACGTCGAATAAAGATGAAAACATAGACCAATTTATAAGAGTTTGGATTGCTCCTTTAATAAGGTTGACATTTTAAGATGGAACCCCAAATCTCTACAAATAAATGATCATTAATAATTATCCCGTAAAGCAAGAATATCTTATTTCCATAAATTCATAGGTTTTTTTTACTTAGCAATGACTCGGGGATTTAATCACATAGAGATGACAAAATCTTCACCCGTACGGAAACTCAATGAATGAATTATTTTATAACACCCCTCATTTCATGATTATCTTCATGATAACGATATAATCTAGCTTGAGAAAATCCAACAAGGCAAAAATATCAATGAAATGAAATAAAAAAAGTAAAATTAATTATTAAAAAATTGAACTAATAAAATGCTTTATAGTTAAAACACTGTCAAAAAAAAAAAAAAAAACTTTGAGTGAAGGAAAAAAAGAAAAAAAGAAAAAAAAAAGTAAAGATACTAACTCAGATTTCAATTAATGAAAGTATTCATATCGAACCATTCGTATTTTATGTGCCAATGTCTTGTCCAAAAACTTGTATAAAACAAGTGTCGTGAATTATATTCCATGTCTTGTTATATTCTCAAAGATATATAATATTCATATAAGATATTCATCTATCTTTATTTGACTTTAATTAGTATAATGAATGATCCGTTGAAATACATATTTTATTGTCTTTCTTGAGAATCTCATATACAAATTTATAGTATAATCCTAAAGTTATATTGACCGTAGACATCATGTACATTATGGATATTCATTACACAAATAATATGCCTCGTTAAAAATTTACTAGAAAAAAGTCATGTTGGAAAAATCCTAATGTAGAAAAAAGATTATATTACAAAAGTTGCCTTATTAAAAATATTGTCAAGAAAATCTAATAGGACAAAATCTTGGTTAAGAAAAAAGTATAACACATATTTACTCCCCTCATGATAATCTCACTTAAACTATATGCGTTAGGTATTAATAGTATTAATATATATGTCAATAAGTTGTTTATAATCATATTTTATTAAACGCACATCGAATTTTATGCATTGTCCGGATAACAAGATATAAACTTGTGATCGCATCCACCACATGATAATTTATCTATTTATTTAAATTTTTATGAAATTCATTATGTTAAGAGACGTGCATTACACATTATGGCTTTATTTATTTATTTCGTATAAATATATACCTTTAGATTTTTAGATTGCAGATCTAGAAATTTCAAGTTTAATTAGTAAGTTTAATTTTGTTAGGGTTACATTCTTTTATTTGACCAATTATTTCAACGTTAGCATTCCTCGACGGATTTTCTTCAATATCAACGCTATGAATTATTGTAGGAAGATTTATATTATATACAAAAGTGCCGTGGACAACTTTTTCTTTTTTTCTTGATTTCATTTCATAAAAACACTTATAGAGATCTCAATTTGTAATATTTCATATAATTGAATCTCTTTTGAGATTTTTCAATTTGTTTTGTTTAAATATTCACTAAGAGTATATACCTTTTCAATGGGATCTTTGTTACTATTTTCTCCATGGACGGATTTAGGTGCCCTGGCTCGTTAGTTTTTTTAGTGTACATTTATTATGTGTAAATTTATTTTTTTCTATTTATTAGTCCGATTTGTAGTCCTGTCCTGAATCCATTTTTGATTTGCTCCATTGTCTTCTAATTTTTTTTTTTTTTTTTTTTTGTTGTTGAAATCAAATGTTATCGCACTTAATATGTACCAAGAATCTATGAAATATGATGTTAATAAATTTTAGTAATAAATAAAAATGTTTTTTTTTTTTTTTTAAACGCACAGCTTAGCGTTTTAATACAAAAGTACGTGATGTACTTTTGAAAGGTTTATAAATTTTAAGTTTATAGAAATCCTTGGCAACGTGTTAAAATTAACATTCTTCATCAATTCATCTTCATGGTTTGAAAGGAAATAAAAGTTAAAATTTATAAGCGAAGAATAGGTAATAGAATGACCTAAGATTGTTTTGTCAATAGAAATAATATTATTTTTAGTAATAGTATAGAAACAAGAAAGTAACAAATATATGAGTCACATTCCAAATATTATTCAAATCCAAATTTAACAATTTAAATTAAAATTATACGGAAAAACATCGTCCGATAATGATTTAAAACCAAGGACATCTTGTACCACTATTCAAGAATAATGATGCAGTTTTCTTCAAGATTTGTTATGGGCCTTTGGAGGTCCTTCACTTCATTCATCCACCTCATTCGTCACGTGTTGGACGAACTAATTTGATATTGCTCACGTGGCAGTCGGATTGAATTCATGTCGGATAAACCGATTCCACCGTACCGAACTAAAACACTGTTGCCCCACTTGGAAGAAGAGCCAAACTCATCCGTCATTCACGGCGGATGCAAAGACCCGCACTTTGTACTCATTGCATTTCACAATCCATCTCGCCACATCTCTACCAAGATCTTCTATGAGGGGATCTCTCCAAGGTCTTGACTGATTGATGGGACCTGTGGTAGCCTACAAACAGTCAAATCAGCTGCTATGTCAGAAACCATTTAATGCCCGCCAACTTATGGATTGACGGATTGACAGATTGACGCCTATGAAAGGATGGCCCATCCGGGATGTGTCCCCTCATCCAACGGTTCTCCTTTTTCTTTCTCTAGTATAAATGCCCCCACACTATGATAAGGAAGGGGTTCCCATTTGAATCTTCGCATATCTAGTCTTTTGATTCTAAAAAGTCTTTCACAATATTTACACACATCCTTAACCACGTCCCGGTGACTACTTCACCCCGAGCACTACTTTCCGATTGACTGAAATACTGACTTGACCTTCGGAGTGTTCGCGACCACTTCCACCCTCATTGGAAAAGGCCACGAGCGACTAATGGCGTGTTACCGTGTGCTGGGAAGAGCGTACGTGAAGACTTATTTTATTGGCCAAGTGTTGGAGCCATTTTTTGGGGTCAACAGATTGGTGCCGTTAACCACGAATATCCCCACGAAAGAAAAAGCTTTTCGAAATACCGGTTGATATTCCCCCTTGAAAAAGGGATTTTTTCTTGAAGAAAGAACAAGTAGAAGCTATAAACTAAGTCTACATTATTTGGGAAAAGAGAACTTGCAACTCTAAATCAATGAGTTCTAGCAACGAAGAAGTGAATCCGAGAAGAGTAAGAGAGATCTATGAAGAAGAGATCATCCAGAATAACGTTACACATCAGCGGCCTCATCATCGACATCGCTGGGGTGAGAAAACTATTGTGCGATTGACTGTCGAGGTGGCTCGTATGGCTACTAACATGAGGAACATTGCAACCCAAAATGTAGCCATGCAAGAACTCCTCATGCAAGTACAAAATGAAGGCGGATTCCAAGCCTATCAAGATCCACCACAATTGGTCCACAATCGACGAGCTGAAGCGGAGTTCAGTCGACGAACTCATTCAAACCAAGAAAGAGAAGATCCGGTTGAAAGAGAAGTGAGAATAGACACTTCTAACTACACTGTCACCCCAGCTGATAACACCCTGGTTGGGGAAGATAAATTTCCCCAGATTATGAAGAGCGGCCTTAGAGGTCTGCAAGCGTGTTTGATCGGATTGGGCGAATGCCTGGAAATAGGGATCAGTCCACCCATCAAACAGTTCGGCCACAAGAATACGCGTAAAGCTAAGAAGTTTAGTCTCCTTCGCCTAGGTATAGACGAGAAAGGTAGAACCTAGTTGATTGGGGGAGCTAGGGTGGAACTTCACTACAACCACCTTGCTTTTTAGCATATGGGAACGATTCTGACGAGCCGTGTCGGTCTTATAAGGTTGATGATGACGATGACAATCTCCCATTCTCTAGGGAGCTCCGTAGTTTTCCCACGCCACAGAACTTTGTTCCCCCCCAAAACTCCTAAGTATGAAGGAAAAGGTGACCAAGAGAAATACCTCAACAAGTACAAAATGTAAATGAGTCTTCGAGGAGCTACGCCTGCTCTGAAATGCAGGGCCTTTTACTTAACACTTAGTCGTGTAGCCGAAGTATGGTGCAGTAGGTTGGCGCCTCTTAGCATCAAGAGATGGGCAGACCTCAAGAAGGCATTTTTGAACTAATACTTGCCAAGGAAGGAGAAATGCCAATCCGGCGCTTGCAGGATATGAGGCAAGCGACAGGAAAAACTTTGAAAATTACTGCGATCGTTTTACTGATGAAATAACCTATTGCGAACAACAGACAAAGAAACCCTATGAGCTCTAAAGGGAGGACTGAATATGAATACGTTGTTTTAGAGAGATGTCCAAAGTAAAAATCCCTATACCTACGACGAACTGGTAGAAATGCTGAAAGTTGAAATTGTCAATGAATAGATGATTGACCATCGGAACAGGGCGGCACAAGGGCTTCCTTTGCCTCAGAGGTAGATCAGTAGAGGGTCGACCTTACAGATCGTGAGCCAACAATGGACTTAGGCTGGATATGTAGTGGCTCCCATTTCTGGACAGGCATTGACTACATCCACTTTGAATGCTGTACCAACATTGGCTTACGAAAATGTTGGACCTAATGATAATTACCCAGCCAGAAATCCTGGGAGACCCTCTACCTCTAGGAACAGAGGAAAAGGCAGAAGGCCAAGAAATAGGCCTCAAGAGGAGCCATGGCCCTATTGCATGTTCCACCGTTTTCATGGCTACGATACAAGTGAATGCTGGGAAGCTACTAGGTATGCAAGGAGCAACCCTCGTAGCACTAGGAAGAACCGTCATCAGAATGAAACTCTGAGGTAGAACGGACGAGACGAGGTGGCATTCACCTCGGTATGACAGAAATGAGGATAGGGAAAACTCAGAATGAACATCAACCCATTCGAGAGATCGACACTTTCATTGGGGGACCATATGCAGGAGGCGAGTCTAGAAAAGCGCAAAGGAATTATACCCATTAAGCTAGGAATGTGCCTATGGCCAGCTATATAGTAAGCCAATCTCAAAGGATGAGTTCTGTAGAGCCTATTACATTCACTCGGGAAGATGCGGTGGGCGTACAATATCCCCGCTGTGATGCACTAGTGGTAAGAGCTGTGGTGGTTCTAAACGGATTAAAGCGATTTCTAGTAGACAACAGGAGTTCTGTCAATATCCTATTCGGTTTCGCTTATGATAAGATGACGGTAGACCATGAACTCACTCCTACGACTTCTCCCTTATGCGGGTTCACCAGAGATAGCATTGTTCCAAGAGGAAGGATCACCCGGCTGTTGAAATGGGAACTACACCTCTAGTATCACACCACTTCATGGAGTTCTTGGTAGTTGACCTCCGGTGAGTGTTAGGAAGACCAGCCTTGAAGGAGCTGTGGGCAGTCACCTCTATCAGTTCTTTTCATGGAATAATGGAGGTGTAGATATCCAATCCCGTGCTAGTAAAGAAACACAATAGCAAGTGTAGAGTGTGCATTGACTTCTCCAATCTCAATCAGACTTGCCCAAAGGATAGTTTTCCACTTTCTCGAATAGACCAATTGGTCGATTCGAGAGCTAGACATGAGTTGCTAAGTTTCATGGTTGCTTATTCGAGTTATAACCAGATTCCCATGTACCCGAAAGATGAGGACAACACTTCTTTCATCACGGATAGATGACTATATTGTTACAAGGTGATGCCCTTTGGGCTGAAAAACGCAAGAGACACCCACCAGAGGTTGGTCAACAAGATGTTCGCCAATCAGCTCGACAAAACGATGGAAGTCTACGTCGGAGACATGCTTGTGAAGATCCTCCAATCCGAGGAGCATGTGAAACACTTAGACGAAGCATTCCAAATCCCGAGGAGATACCAGATGAGACTAAACCCTCTTAAGTGTGCGTTCGGTGTGGCATCCGATAAGTTCGTGGGATACATTGTAAATCAGAGAGGAATTGAAGCAAATTCAGAGAAGATTAAGGCGTTGGTTGACATGAGGTCACCTTGGAAGTCGAAGGAGGTGCAACGACTTACTTGCAGGGTAGCTGCACACAATCGCTTCATATCCAAAGCCACTGAAAAATGCCTCACCTTCTTTAAGATCCTTAAAGGGTGGAAGAAGTTCTTATGGACACCAGAGTTTCCAGGCATTGAAAAGTTACATTGGACAAGCCCCTGTCCTGTCTAAACCAAAGGTGGGCGAATCGTTCTTGCTTTATCTAGTCGTGTTCGAAGATGCCATCAGTTCGGTTCTTATAAGGGAGGAGAAGACGCACCAATTGCCCATTTACTACATGATCAAAGCCTTATTACTTATAGAAGTACGCTACCTAGATATGGAGAATCTTGCTTTTTCCTTGATCACCACATCTCGAAAATTGAGGCTATACTTCCAGGCCCACAGCATTTATGTACCGATAAACTTTCCCCCAAAGCAAGTCCTTCAGAAACCAGATGCTTCAGGGAGGTTGCTAAAGTGGGCAATAAAGCTCAGTGAGTTTGACATAATGTATAAACCCAGGACTGCAGTTAAGGTTCAGCCCCTAGTTGACTTTGTTGTTGAATTTACCAAGGCCTCTAAAATTGAAGTAAATATGGAACCGGTGGAGCCTCCCACCTGGAACCTCTTTGTAGATGGATAATCTGGAGAAGTTGGTTTGGGAGTAAGAGTAGTCTTGGAAAGTCTAGAGGGACACAAGCTTAACTGTACAGTAAGGCTTGGATTCAAAGCATCCAACAATGTAGATGAATATGAAGCGCTCCTAGCCGGCCTTCGTCGGCTAGAGAGTTGCAAGTGAAAAGATTGACCATCAATAGTGACTCACAATTAGTGGTGAACCAGGCCAACGAAAACTTTGTAGCTAGAGACAAACACATGGTAGCATACCTAAAATTAGTCATGGATTTCCTTCCTAACTTTGAGAAGTTTGAACTGACACAAGCACCCTGTCGGAGAACTCCCACGTTGACGCTCTATCAAAATTAACTAGCAGTAAGGATTTCGAGCTTCTTAAGGTGGTTCCCATATAACACCTTGCCGAACCTTGAACCATAAGGGGAGAATAAGTGATGCGGATAGAAGGTACCCCTCCCTGGATGCAACCGATCATTGCTTTCTAAAAAAAAACCATAACAAACAATGAAGTCAAAGCTCGCTGGCTTCAGAGGAAAGCTGCTCACTTCATTGTACAGGATGATGTTCTGTACAAACAAGGTGTCTCATCCCCCTCCTCAATAAAGGATGTCGGCTTCGTCAGGAGAGGTGTGGGTGTCACCTTTGGTAAAGTAGATCATCAGTGTTTCCACACATTCTTACTTCTTGCCGAGGTGCATACGTCCCCGATGGGCCACCTCAATGAAGGATGTCAGGGAAGGTACGAGTGTACCTTTGGTGAAGTGAATCAGCACTGTTTCCATATATTCTTACTTTTTGCCTGGGTGCATAAGGCCCCCAAGGGGCTACCTTAACAAAGGACGTCCACTTCATCAGGGGAGGTGCGGGTAGCACCTCCGGTGAAACGAATCAGCAGTGTTCTCACATATTCTTACTCCTTATCGAGGTGTATACGTCCCCAATAGAGAGTTATCTCAACCAAGGAGTCCATTTGCTTCATCCATTTTCTTAAGTGATTATACTTAGGCGAAGTGTTTACACTTGCAGTCCATTTGCTTAATCAATTTTCTTAAGTGGTTATACTTAGGCAAAGTGTTTACACTTGTAGTCCATTTGCTTCATCCATTTTCGTAAGTGGTTATACTTAGGCGAAGTGTTTACACTTGCAATCCATTTGCTTAATTCATTTTCTTAAGCGGTATGCTTAGGCGAAGTGTTTACATTGGATCACATTTGCTTCATCCATTTACTTTAGATCTTATCTGGTTAGCGCGTTTGAAATGAAGCTACAACACTTTGAACAACAAATTGAAGAAAAAAACCTCATTACAAAACAAATTAGGGCTGAGGCCATTACAAAAAAAAAGGGGAGAAAAGAAAAACTATTGATCTATATTTACTATAGCCCCAGCTCCCTCATGCTCTTGAGGGGCCTCATCTTTAGCCTCTAGGTCAAGCTGACCTCCAGTAGGACCGTCGAACTCTTCCTCAATGAATGTAAAATCAAGCTCTGGGTGCACATCTCTCAGGCAAGACATCATCTGCTGGGCATTCCATGTAACCTAGTAGTTGGCGAAGATATCGTATTCCTTTATTTGGTCGAAGTTGTCAATATAGTTCTGAACTGCCACTTCACCAAGTGTCTCCACTTCAGCCTTAAGAGATTCAATCTCCTCCTTTTGGGCCTCGGTAAGCATCATGAGTTTGGCTTTTTCCTTGTTGGTCCCCTCCAAGGTCTCTAAGGCAATCTTCTAGTGTCCATTGGACTGGTCGAACCGCTTCATAAGTGCAGCCACTTGAGAAATTGACTCGTGAAGTTCATTCCTCAATTGATTTACTTGTATTTCAGCGGAGTCAAGCTTCACCTCGACCTCAGTCCTCTTCACCTCAGCCTCTTTCTTGGCCCTCATCACCTCCTTTGTGCCGCGAGACGGAGGGTTTGGTAGGCTTCTTCAGCCTTTTCCAGGTACAGCAGCCTTTGGAGCTTCGGAGAGGATTGTAATGGTCACCCCGATTGGAATGGGAGGAGGTGGAGGCCTAGCCATTGTGTCCGACGAAGAGGAAGCCCCTGTTGGGCCAGATCTTTTCCTCTTGACGAGAGAGGCACCTTCCTCCATTTCATCCTCTTTAAGGGACTGTTAGCTCTTGATTATGGACTTATGCCTTTTAGCCTGCTTCTTGTAAGTAGCTGAACTGGTTTTAAGAGTCCTCACCTCATCCACGCTTCAGTGGAGGGTGGCAAAGTCAATCCTCAAAGTCCACTTCTTCAAGAAATTGTCTGCAAAAAAGAAATGTTAGTATATTCGGATAGATTTGATTGGCTACATCCTAACCTAGCTGAATGCTAATGCTCTCCTTGAGTGGCCATCAGTTCGTATAGAGTAAACTTGGAGTTCTTGTCAATCAGCTTGTCGTAGCTCCGGTCCTTGAGAGGCTGCTAGTAGATGTGACTGATAATGTTCCAATCTTCCTCAGAGATTTTGCACCTCGAAAGAGATCCTGCAAACAATAGAAATATTAAGCTATAAGAAATCGTTCTGAGTTAAATCAGCTAGGTAAGGCGATTTACTGGCTGTAGAGTAAGATGTGGGGATGGTGAGAGAAGCCATGAGGTCATACTCCATGGTATCCCATCTCCTCGCTTCCCAGCCCTAGGACTTTCGCCATTCCTTCACTGAAGAGGGTAGGTCTACCACGAA
>CAIGRF010222097.1:16300-29981 GCA_903798235.1 Fraxinus ornus | reverse complement strand
GCCACGATAATTATATTTAATGCAGTTGTGGCTTGCTACATTACGCGTAGATAGTGACTGCATTTAATTCAGGTTGATGTGGGTGACCTTTTAATTGATGCTAGTCTCTACCGTCGATTGATCGGCAGTTTACTTTATCTCACAGTCAAAAGACCTGATATTACCTATGTCGTCAACTTTTTAAGTCAATTTATGCACTGCCCACGACAGCCCCATCTTGACGCTGCCATTCGAGTTCTTCGCTTCCTCAAAAACAGTCAAGGCCAAGGACCCTATTCCTGGCTATCAATGACTTTCACGTTCGTGCTTATGCTGATTCAGATTGGGCACTTGTCCCACTATTCATCGCTCCACTACTGGTTATTTCATCTCTTGGTTCCAGTCCTCTTTGCTGGCGTTCAAAGAAGCAATCTACCATTTCTAGATCTTCTGCGGAAGCCGAATACCGTGCCATGGCCAACGTCACTTGTGAACTTATGTGGCTTCGTACATTACTTCATGATCGTCGCATCCCTCACCCCCAACCGATGCTCCTTCATTGTGAAAACCAGACAACATTACATATTGCTCGCAATCATGTCTTACATGAACGCACCAAGAACATAGGCATAGACTGTCATGTTGTTTGCGAGCAACTTAAGTCCGGCCTCATCACCACCGCACACATTCCTAGCTGAGCTTAACTTGCGGACATCCTCACCAAGGTGGCGTTGATATCTTCACACAGTTCATCTGCAAGTTGGGCATTTACAATCCTCTTGCTCCAACTTGAGGGGGCGTGTCAAAGATTTGTGTGCTTACTGTCAATTAATGAGATGTATAACTACCTTTCTTGGATATCTTAGTTGTCTGTATATTTACTTTTCATATGAGGCCATTATGATTAGTAGCTTCCGTTCATATCCTTTGTATAAATTGGGTGTTAGCACATGACACAGAAAATACTAGAAAATTTGGTTTTCTATCGGTTTACAACAATTAAGGGAGACCACATTATTGCTGCAAAATGTCAACCATAACGTGTTATATCATTTTGTTTAAAATTAGGAAAACATTTATTTGTCGAAATTTTGATTTTAACAAGCTGATCTTTTTATGGGTTGAAATTATTTTTTTTTATCAAAAACTTGTTACGGGCACAATTTTCATAAATTAACAGTGCATGTACTTAATTTAGGTTTTCTTCTTTGCCCCATTTAAAATTTTGAACTTTTAAAACTATGCATGAACTACTAAGGCTTATTGGAAATCTATTTCATTTAATTCTCTTTCAATATTGTTCGAGTGTTAGGGACACCATGATAAATGTAACTGAGCTTTTCTTTATTTATTAATTTTTTGAGTAATATCATCGGATGAAAAAAAAACTTATATGAACTCTAGTATGTGCTGCAACAAGAATTGTTGGTAACTTGATATAGTGAAGGTTTGGTGCCGAAACTGATGCTAATCACAAGGTTTTCTAAGGGTGTACAGTATATTGTATTTTTTCATCTTATATACTATTGTAGTATACCATTTTCTTTGTACTTCAATTAATTTTAATGTTCCACGGAGCTATCAATTAGTGATGAACCCACTTTACGATCGTAGATTTATAAATATTTTACAAAATTCAAATCTCTTTTGAAGTTGACTAATCCGCTTAAAAGATTATTCTTTCAAAATTTTAAAAATTAATGAAACTTGTGACCTGAATTCCAGTAGCCGTGTTGGTTAATGCAGCTTGTAGAGTTATGGACGAAAGCATGTGCATCACGCTTGGAGAATAACATAAGAAATACATTAAAACATTTTTAGAATTGATAAATTATTTCGCAGTATTAAATTCAGAATCAGCTGTAAAAGTCAAGATGGCCGCCTTTACATAGGCTTAGAATTTTCGAAGATAATATGAAACTTCAAAATTTCTTGTCAAAATCATTGTGAAAATTCCCTCCCAGGAAAAATTTAAATGGTTCTTACTGAAAGATAAGATACGTGTTTTGAAGATTCATTGGAGTTGCATTCAAATTGACCAGTTCCGCAAACAGCCATTCTTGATTACACAAACGTGTGGGAATGGATAAAAGTAAATATTTCCAAGTTTTGAGGACGACATAATTCATTTCTTCGATATTGTCCAATCGACTTAATTTGGTTCTCAACCCAAGTTGTACAAATAAAACCAAATTCAGAACTCGAAAAATGGATGATTGAAAGTGACAGATCATCATCACATATTTTTATACGAGGAAATATAAATATTGTTCGCAACTGAGTTGTAATGAATGCAAGTAACATTCTTGAACAAGTTGCCAAAGCTGGGGTTTAATAAAAGAGGCTACAGATCAATGATCTCCATTCCATAACTTGTGCGCCGTTTCATTCCCGGGAGCAAATCATCATGATGGCAAAATGAGCAACAGGAGAGAGACGCGGCTTGAATATAATTATCAATGATCAGCAAAATAGAACCTTGTGCACGTGATTATCAGACTTGATATGGATTGGGATTGAACAGTTGGCGCTGATAAAAGTGTGGAGCAGCCTCCGTCAGCCAGGATGGGTCAATAGAGATGACATTGCGCATGTATTGACGATCAGTAGAGACAATCGAATGGAAGACGACCCACTTTGGATTAACTCTGCAAGATAAATTTCAAGGGAATGTATTCCAATTATTAGTTTGCAGTCTATGTATCGACATCAATCTATTATCTCAGATTTTAATTTAGAATAACGCTATTTATCTCCATTAGAGTTCATCGCCTGTCTATGTGGCAGGTGATGTGCTATGAAATGACACCTGCTATGAAATGACAAAGGCCAATTAAATATATGGAATAAGACCCATATTTTTTTTTTGGTCTTATCATTTAATAACACGTCATACAATGTCACATCATATGGTTACTTTTTAATTTAACATCAAGAAAAGAAGTGTCATTCAACAAGCCAATTATTATTTCCTAATTTGAGCCGGTTGCATGGACACTATGCAAAACTACCTATTCTAAAAGAGTAATGTTATGTAACATAATTAATGCTAAGCACAAGTCTGTGTCAATTAAGTGATTAGTCATCTTAAGTTGGACCCATATCCTTTAATTTAAAATGTCTAATCATGTAGTACCACCTAATTGACACCTAGACTAATGCTTAGTATCAGTTGAGCTACGTGGCATTATATAAAAGGTCAGATAGATTAAATCTTTTGCAACCACCTTAGACTGTTAACTTGCGCAACCCTTTTTCTAGTAAGATAGCATTTCTCTTCTGGCCAGAAGCTTGTTTAATTGCACAAGACATAACTAAATCATCCGATACATTATCGACATATCCCACCAATTAGAATCACAAATTTACCGTTTCAATATAGCCCATCATTTGACTCACTTGGTTCGCATGGAAAAAAGTGGTCCAACACAAATCAAAAAATAGGAACAGTGTGAATCCACGACATGCACATTAAACCCCTGTTTGACCCTCCATTTTTCTTAAAACTCATTTGTAACCACATTCTCCCATAAAATAATTTTACACGTAAACCCAAAACTTTCCCTATTTTTTAACCACCCATTCTTCAAGAAATTATTATTCCAAAACACATTTTCCCCAAGAAATGGGTCAAACTGGGGCTAAGAGGATTGAACTCTCAAATCTGGAGCACTACACAGAACCTGTAGAAGAATTCTATTTGGATCTTCCAGCATATGTCAAAATTGAGCACATTGGGTAACTTGTTATCCATTTGCTTGTTAATTAAAAACAAATAACCCCCTTTACATAGTTCCTCTAAGTTGTTCATGAACAAGAACAATGGCATGAGTGATCTGTACTAACCTGAATAACACAGATGAAGGATGAATATAAACTTCTTGCGAGCTTCTGATAGTCTTGTACAAGCCATTGTGACTAAATGGCTTTAACAAAATAAGAAACCACAAATTGATCCAAGTTAGATACACCGGCAATTATTATTAATCAAAGATATCAGTGCTGAAACAATAATTAGGGTCATTAGGTCTAAGTACGATTGAATACTTACTTCTAATCGACAAGCATTAGCGAAAAACCCAGCAGTAATTGCCTTCCTTACAGCCTGAAATATGATTAGAAATAGTGCTTGTTGAATATAGCAGGATATATACCAGAGAAGAAAAAAGGAAACCAAAGAGTAACTTTCATTAGGAACAAAGTTATGCTGGAATTACAAAAATTCACAGGTAACTTTTAGGAATCAAATTCAACGCTAAGCACAAAGGTCACAAAAATAATGCACTAGCTAAGGAGGGATAGGATGATGCAGAACATTCTCTAGTAAAATTCATCCCGCTTGCATATTCTATCAAAGATATTTAACAATATCCATTCAAATTCATGTATTGCACATTAAAAATTACATTCTCTTATGCAATTAATAGAAAATACTTTGCTATGCTTATAATGTCAGTCATAACAGTCCTTTTTTCGGAAATTAGAATTCCAGTACGAGAAGTCAAGTATTTGATAGACCTCCAATCTGGTTCACGTATGCAAGAAGAAAGAAGGGAGTTGCCAAGTCAGCAGAATTTAGTTAGCTAAGGGTAAAAATGTAATAGTTTGTATTAGGGAATGTAAATAAAATGGAGGGAAAGGGGGAGTAGAGGCATCGAATAATTCAGTTAGTAGAGAAAGGGAGGGAAGAGAGACTGGGCCTCTCAAATAGCCTAGAACTTGTCAATTCACTTTTTCATTCCTTCAGTCAATATACATGTTCCTTTAATTCACTACTGAGTGCACTGAATCAAATTCCTTCACTCCATTAGCAAACTAACTTCTAAATTCTCATCTTGTGAATTAACTGTTGGACTCTCTTACTACTTGCAATTCAGCAGAACACTCTGGTTATTCAGTATCCTTAATTGGGGAATCTGGAAGCATCAGGTAAGGATTCTATCATTTAGGTATCAGAGCAATTGAAATCTGGGAGAATGACAATATCTGATCGAGTGGGGCAATTGGAATCAAGATTCGATGGGCTACAGGAGGAAGTGGTTGTAATGAAAACGGAGCTTCAGAGAGACATGGTGGGAATGATGGAGAAGCTGGATTCGGTATTGATGAAGTGGGCGAACAGGAGAACAGCAGGAAGGAAAAGGGGACTATGTCCAATTCACCCGAACCAACAATGAGCTCGGATGTTCCAAATCACTCATCGGAGTTGCGAGGGGGTACTGGCGAAAGGAACTATTGAGAAGAATGCGGACGGTTGGACCACCGCAGTCATCGGTTGGACATGCCCATTTTCAACGGTGAATTACCAGATGCGTGGGTTTTGAGGGCAGAGAGATATTTCCACATCAATCAATTCACTAATTGGAAAAAGGTTGAGGGTGCCGCGATTTGTTTTGATGGGGAGGCCCTTGCGTGGTATCAATGGGAAAACGGACGGCACCCATTCACGCCTTGGGAAGAACACAAAATTCTACTATTACAGAGATTCCGACCGTCGCAAGAAGGGAGTGTGCTGGAGAAATTTTTGGCATTGAAACAAGAAGGAACAATAAGGGATTACCGTCATTGGTTTGAGCTGTTGGTTGTGCCTTTGCTGGAGATTCCAGAAGCGGTGTTGGAAGGAAATTTCATAAATGGGCTGAACCCAATAATTAGAGCTGAAGTGAGGATGGTGACGCCACAGGGATTGGGCCCTTTAGCTCCAGCTATCCAATGGCCATCCCAGTGAGAAACAACCCCAATTATGGGGGATTAAATCAAAAAGGGGGAATGCAAACTCTCCAAATCAATCGGTAGAGTCAACCATTCGTGCCCAACCCACGCGACCCACCCGTCATTCCTACCGTCGCGAGTCAGCGACAGATGCCGACGGCAAAGGTGGCGCCACCCTTCCGAGGATTGACTGACGTCGAGCCACAGCTGAAGCGAGAAAGGGAGGTGTGTTACCGTTGTGACGAGAGGTTTGCTCCGGGTCATAGATGCAAGAACAGGGAGCTCCAAGTGCTCATAGTGCAGGAAGAGGAAACCGAGGTCCCCACAGAGGGGTTGGAGGAGGAAGAGGACCAGCCACTGGGGGAAGCGGTGGAGTTATCTATCAAATCAGTGGTAGAGCTTTATGCGCCAAAAACTATGAAAGTGGGTGGGATGATTTTGGGAAAATCGGTGGTAGTTCTTATTGATTGTGGAGCTACCCACAACTTTATTTCGAGTGAGCTTGTCCAGAAGTTGAAATTGCCCATCATGGGTTCCGCTAGCTACGGGGTACTAATGGGGACTGGATTATCGATTAGAGGAGGGATTTGTAAGGGCGTGGTTGTGTCGTCAAATATTGAAGTAGTTGAAGACTTTTTACCTTTGCAGTTAAGTTATATAGACGTGATTCTTCAGATGAAGTGGTCGGATACATTGGGGAAAATGCAAGTGAACTGGGGCACCCTGACCATGCGTTTCAAAATTGGCGGAGAAATTATTGTGCTACAAGGAGACCCAGTCTGGATAAGACGCAGGTGTCGCTGAAGTCGTTTATTAAGTCGTATAAGGACGGGGAACAGGGCATCTTGTTGGAGTTAGGGAGCTTGGGAGTGGAACTGGAGGCCAATGCGGTCGAAGTTCACGATTTACGATGGAGCCGAAGAAGCGGGGAAGGCCAAAGTGCTTGACAAAATCGAAAGAATACAAGGAGAAAGAGGCTAGTGCTAAACGGAGAGGCACCGGCAGCGAGAAGATAAACGCCACCTGGGACGAAAGGTATATTCATTGGAAGCAGCTGGTGCCAGTGCTCTACGACTGGTTTGCTCATCACAACCTTGTCTGGCCCTCTTTCTCTCTTGCCGTTGGGGCCCAATTATCGAGAATGGATCTTGAAAGGACAAACAGCGTCTTTACCTTTCTGAACAGACTGATCAGACCGTGACTAACACTTTAATTGTAGCAAATTGTGATATTGTGAAGCCCCGAGTCGCGGCAGAAAACCATATAGCAAATTTCAATGAAGATGCAAGCTCACCTTTCTTTAAGAAGTACAAAACTATTATACATCCTGGAGAGGTCAACAGAATCAGAGAACTTCCACAGAATAAAAATATAGTGGCAACGCACACTGACTGCCCTGAAGTTCTTATTTGGGACATTGAAGCCCAACCCAATCAGCAAGGCAGCAAGCTGTCCTTGGAGCTGCTGAATCACACCCAGATTTGGTGTTATCTGGACACCAAGATAATGCAGAATTTGCACTTGCAATGTGCCCAGCTGAACCCTTTAAAAGATAAATCTGTGGTATTGGGGAGCATTCAGGATCATGTTTCAACATTGGCCACAGATGCTGGCCAATTAACAGGATCTGCTGGTTCAGTTGTAAACGCTGCTGATAATTCTTCTGTTAGTCCCCGAGGGGTTTTTCAAGGGCATGATGATACAGTTGAGGATGTGCAATTTTGCCCGTCCAGTTCACAGCAGTTTTGTAGCATTGGAGATAATTCTTGTTTGATACTATGGGATGCAAGGATAGGATGTGGTCCCGTTGTGAAGGTTGAAAAAGCGCAGTCCAAATCTCCAAATGCTCCTCCGGGGTTGTTTTTCCAACATGCTGGCCACAGAGATAAGGTGGTTGACTTCCACTGGATGCTTCTGACCCATGGACAGTTGCTAGTGTATCTGATGATGGAGAATCCTCTGGTGGAGGTGGTACTTTACAGATATGGCGTATGACGGATTTGTTGTACAGGCCTGAGGAGGAGGTTATAGAGGAGTTGCAAAAATTTAAAGATCACGTGCTTGAATGTTCGAAGACTTGACAGAATTGGTGGCCAGAATATTTGCTAAAAAAAAAAAAAAAGCATGTCGTATTTTGTCTAGATGTATGATCTTATGATTTACTGAATCTAAATGAGGTGAGGATCGGCAGGAGACCCTAACCTGACTTTAGATGTTGAGATTCTGCATGAAAATTGATTTTGTGGTTGCATGCATTATGCATGTCATATTTGTCTGGATGTATGATCTATGATTTACTGAATCTAAATGAGGTGAGACCCTAACCTGACTTCAAAAAAAGGTTCACAGTTCTATTAGGGAGTTAGTCCGAAAGCACCATCAGATATTTGAATGCCCAGTGAATTACCACCCCAGAGAGCACGGGATCACGCCGTTCTCTTGCAGCCAAGGTCAGCTCCAGTAAACGTACGACCCTATCGATACCCGTACGTTCAGAAGAATGAAATTGAGAAACTGGTCAAGGACATGCTCGCTGCGGGAATTATCCAGCCAAGTTTCAGTCCATTCTCGAGCCCAGTTCTGTCGGTAAAGAAGAAAGATGGTAGCTGGAGGTTTTGTATTGATTATCGAGCGCTTAACAAGGTTACGGTGCCTGACCGTTTCCCTATCCCTGTTATTGATGAGTTATTGAATGAATTACATGGGGCTCGGGTGTTTTTGAAGTTGGATTTGAAGTTTGGCTACCACCAAATCAGAGTTCGGCCGGAAGACATTCCAAAAACTTCTTTTCGCACCCACGAGGGACACTACGAATTTTTAGTCATGCCTTTTGGATTAACAAATGCCCCCGCAACCTTCCAACATTTAATGAACGAAGTATTCAGACCTTACTTGAGGAAGTTTGTCCTCGTATTCTTCGTCGACATCGTGGTTTACAGTAAGTCGTTGGAGGAGCACCTACAGCATCTGGACACCGTACTGGGGGTTTTGCATGACCATCAATTGTACGCCTATGAGAAGAAATGTCTGTTCGGACAAAGCGAAGTGGAGTATTTAGGCCACGTGATGTCTGAAAATGGAGTCTCAACTGATTGGTCAAAAATTGAAGCGATGGTCCATTGGCCCAGTCCTCGCACTCTCAAGGAGCCTCGGGGTTTTTTGGGGCTCACTAGATACTACCGGCGTTTTGTGTCAGGTTATGCCAAAATTGCATGGCCTTTAAATGAGTTGCTTAAGAAGGATCGGTTCCGTTGGGAGGAGAACGCCGAAACCGCGTTACAGGCCCTCAAGGCCGCAATGATCAGTATCCCAGTGCTCGCACTACCTATTTTCTCTAAGCAGTTTGAGGTAGAAACTGATGCTTCGGGTCGCGGGTTAGGGGCGATTTTGATGCAGGATAGCCATCCCATTACTTTTTTCAGCAAGGTTCTTCACCAGAGTGTCAGGCAGCATTCGGTTTACGAGAGAGAACAAATGGCTGTGGTGTTTGCTATTCAACGATGGCGGCATTATCTGCTAGGCAGGCACTTCGTGGTCCTAACGAATCAACGGAGTTTGAATTTTTTATTAAAGCAACGCTTGGTGAGTGAAGATCACCAGAAGTGGTTAACTAAGCTGATGGGATATCAGTTCAACATTCAGTATTGCCCTGGGTTGGAGAACAAAGTCGCCGACGCTCTTTCTAAAATTCAGCCAGCAGTAAACCGACCGGCCATAACCACTCCTACGTCCTTCAACTGGAAGAGATTAGGAAAGAGGTTGCAGATGTGGTACTGGGAAAAATAGTGAGGGACCTACATGAGGGAATCAATACACGGATAAGATATGCTCTGGTGGATGGTATCTTGTACTACCATGG
Source organism: Fraxinus ornus (assembly GCA_903798235.1). Classification (NCBI taxonomy): domain Eukaryota; kingdom Viridiplantae; phylum Streptophyta; class Magnoliopsida; order Lamiales; family Oleaceae; genus Fraxinus; species Fraxinus ornus. Next base: position 20,431 of record CAIGRF010222097.1, on the reverse strand, counting down.
AAAAGTGGTGTTGCCCAGTACTCAGCTCTTTGTAACCCTCATGTTGCAGGAATGCCATGATGCCAAGGTTGGTGGCCATTCCGGGTTTCTTAAGACCTACAAGCGTGTCGCTAGAGAAGTTTTTTCGCCTGGGATGAAAAAAAGGGTGAAGGACTATGTTGCGGAATGCGCTGTCTGTCAGCAAAACAAGTATGTGGTGTTGTCCCCTGGAGGACTGTTGCAGCCGTTGCCGATTCCTGAGTTGGTCTAGGAGGATATTTCAATGGACTTTATTGAGGGCTTGCCGCGGTCAGGTGGAGTTGATACTATCATGGTCGTGGTGGATCGTCTGAGTAAATATGGACACTTTATTGGATTAAAGCACCCTTTTACGGCCCCCATGGTTGCTCAGGTGTTTGTCCGTGAGGTGGTACGGCTCCATGGTATGCCTCACTCCATCGTTTTAGATCGAGACGGGATATTTATGAGCACATTTTGGTCTACTCTTTTCAAAGCCCACGGAACCGCCCTTAATCACAGCACCGCCTATCATCCCCAATCCGATGGGCAAACAGAGGTAGTAAACAGGTGTTTGGAGACATATTTGCGATGTTTTGCTTCTAGCAAACCAAAGGCATGGAGCCAGTACTTACACTGGGCTGAATTTTAGTACAACACCTCGTTCCACACAGCTACCAAGCACACTCCTCAGATTGTGTATGGTCGAGAGCCACCACAAATTCTTTCCTTTGAGAAGGGGATGACTGCAAACTCTTCGGTGGAACAACTCTTGCTAGACCGCGATGAGGTCTTGAAAGAACTAAAGGTGCAACTCTCCAAGGCACAGTTAAGGATGAAAGAGATTGCAGATGGGCATCGTCGAGACATTCAATTTTGGGGTAGGGGACTTAGTCTATCTCAAACTTCGCCCATACCGCCAAAAATCTGTGGCTAAACAACCTTTTGAGAAGCTGTCTCCGAGGTATTATGGGCCTTTCGAAGTGGAGTCAAAGATTGGCCAGGTAGCATACAGGTTAAAACTTCCCCCCCACAGCGGTGATCCACCCGGTTTTCCATGTATACCAGCTCCGTAAGTCCATTGGTAACTTGCAGCCAGTTTCTTCTATTCCTCCCCAACTGTCAGCACATGGGGAGTTTATTTTGAAACCAGAGTCTGTCCTTGGAGTACGTCCTAATCCTAATAATGCGGCTGGTGGTCCGGATGTCTTAATCAAGTGGAAGAATTTACCAGATTTTGAGCAACTTGGGAGCCTTTTGAGACAGTTAGGCTGCAATTTCCTTGCTTTCACTTTGAGGACAAGGTGGATTTCGGGGTGGCGGGTATTGATAGACCTCCAATCCGGTTCACGTATGCAAGAAGAAAGAAGGGAGTTGCCAAGTCAGCAGAATTTAGTTAGCTAAGGGTAAAAATGTAATAGTTTGTATTAAAGAATGTAAATAAAATGGAGGGAAAGGGGGGGCAGAGGCATCGAAGAATTCAGTTAGTAGAGAAAGGGAGGGAGGAGAGACTGGGCCTCTCTAATAGCCTAGAACTTGTCAATTCACTTTTTCATTCCTACTACTGCTTGCTTGAAAGATTTCAGTTTCCAGGAAAAGGATACCGATAGGCGGATTGACGCAATATACATGTTCCTTTAATTCACTACTGAGTGCACTGAATCAAATTCCTTCACTCCATTAGCGAACTAACTTCTAAATTCTCATCCTGTGAATTAAATCTTGGACTCTCTTGCTACTTGCAGATTCAGCAGAAAACTATAGTTATTCAGTATCCTTAATTGGGGAATCTGGAAGCATCAGGTAAGGATTCTATCAGGATTTATATTTATCTTGTTTAGCCACATTAAACAGCATGGTGAGCGTGCGCTCTGATGATACCCCTGGACAGTGTTTATATCATATCAGTGTGGTACCAAACATCTAAAGACCTTCGTAAAATTTTATTAGAAACCAATCCACCAATATCTCCCCTACAAGAAAGACATTTATCCCACCAAAACAGTTGTGTTGTATCGAATTCCAAAAACTGCTGCAATGCATGCATGTCTTTGATCTTCTTAAAGGAGGAGGCACTACAAGTTTGATTCTGTTAGAAAATCATAAGTACTGTTATTTAATTAAAATAACTTAATGTTAAAAAAGATTAATGTTATTTCAGCATTCCTTAACCCCATACATACACATGCCTGTACACATGAAATCTATATGTTTAAAATTCAACAATTGAGAAAGACAAATGGAATTGTTTACTGTTTAAAGAGGCTACATGTCGTTCTCTTTAAAATATACACACAAAAAAGTGTAATTGAAGTACACAACTTGTTGATGAGACTGGAAAGGGGCTAAAACAAAAGTTTGAACTTCAGAGGAGTACCTTCGAAATCCAAAGGTTTTAGCTTGAGTAGAACCAAGACATAATAATTCAATACTACTTGTACTACGAAGGACGTATTCTCCCAACAGATACTAGTTTTTACCATTACATAGACCAATTGAAGTGTATTATCATCGTACCTGCATATCGCCTTCACAAGATTTCAAGACTATCCCCAGACGCTGCGCAATTCTTCTCAGCTGTAGTCTGATTTCAGAAACCTTTTTCTGCATAGAAATGAACATTCAAAAAATCGTCGACCAGAAATAAACATGGAAAACATGATTTCATGTTTTAAACCCATGAACAATAATGTTGCATAAGGCAGACACTTCAAAAATCTCTATAGCTGCTAAAGTGAGATGCTCACCATGGCGTGGTAGTTCACAAAGTTCTTGTGACACCAGTTTGAAGATTTACCAGACTCAAGAAATCCTTTATACACATTTAAGAAGGTAACATGGTCGCCCTGCAGGTATTTTGAAGACATAATATTGTGAATATGAGAACTTCCCAAGAGAGCCTAAAGATGTGAATCTATGGATTTATCGTTCATATCAATAGGCTACTAAATAAAGTGTAAATAACAAATCAATTAGGTAAATCAAAATAAAATTCCATATAGCATCTCATATCTAAAAGGTTTGAAGACAATCAGGGCTTGGTTTCTCATCCGCAAAGAAAAAATAAATAAAATAAAAAATAGATGCAAAAATAGAAACTACAAGATAATTCATCCATAAAACATATGAAAAGTCAAATTAGCACCAATATTACATTATATAACTTTAGAAGTATGTTCAAAGTGGATAAATTAGATCTAGAGCAAAATTGAAGAGAATTCAGAAAAAGAACTCAAGAAATGACGGTAAGTCCCAATATTTTTCCTTTCTATCCTTTCACAATTCACTTAAACCTCATGGTAGAAGTCAGAAAGTGACTCCAGTACTCACAGAAATTGCTAAGGGAAAATTCAGAAGGGAAAATCAATATTATTTTATTTATTTATTATAAGGTGATGGTCTGTGATAAAAGACTGATTAGCCAAACAACATAATTTGACATCTAGCTTCGAAACAGCTTCTTCAAACACTAAATATGTTTGTGCTCATAGCCCCTGAACATGATTGATGTTCAGCCTGAATCACTTTTAGCTTGAGGGTGAACTCCCTAGTTTGATAAAGGCCCCATGGCTTGCAAATTAATCCTAGGTCTATAAGTCATATGCTTATCATACAGACTGCATGGTCATAAGAACTAAATGCCAGTGATTACAATATGCAGAACTCAGGCCGCTGGTAGTAGAGGAGAAATTCAAAACACATCTGTACGGTAAAGGAGAAAGTTCATTCAGCAGGCTCCTTGTGTTTTGGGTTAGGCATATCTAATTAAAAAGCTGATGCAGTATTCCCGCTCTGCAACTCTAAATCAAACAGAACTCGTGTTTGTCTACCATTCTTCAAAAACTCATTTTCAACCGCACATTCTCACAAATAAAATATTTTGCACGCAAATCCAAAATCTTTCCATAATTTTTAACCACACATTCTCCAAAAAAATCACTATTCAAAAAGTCATTTTTCCCGAAAAAACTCTTTTTAATGAGCATCAAACGGGCTTAGTCTCACATTTCTAACCGGACTAGTTGAAGAACTCTTTCAAAACCTGTCTAGTAATTTATCTGTATTAAAACCACACCAGAAGGTAATGCATCACCAAATCCCCAAATTGAAATCAGTAACCAAACTACTACTTTA
>CAIGRF010222089.1:0-11343 GCA_903798235.1 Fraxinus ornus | reverse complement strand
CATCCATCAATGTAATCCTAAAAAAAATTATATCGAATTAAGCCATATTTCAACATATATATCGACAATGTTCCATGTTTTGTAGCCTAAATAAGTGCGCAAAACGCATTTATCAAATCCTCCAAACTTGAACTATTGTTTGTCCTCAAATAAGATGTGGCTTAATCTACACAAAACATAGCTCAACAACCTGCCGTGTCTTAAAATTGGAGCTTAGTAAGAGACCACATGAACAACTATAGCCGTGGCAGATTAGTTAGCATCCTTTGTTTTTCTATTTAGATTGTACAACTTTTCCATCTTCTTGTTAGTTAGTTAGTTAGTTGACAACAAAACTATATATATACTTGTAAAAATTGATCGGAAATGCAAGTGAACGAATTCACCGTCACATTCTTTTTTGCTCCATTATTTTCATCTTCCAGAATTTGTCATGGTATCATAGCACAACTAGCTTCCGCTTCCAATCGTGGCTACTAATCATCAGGCTAATTTTGAGATCCCCACAGATTCTGCGACTCTAGGAGATGTTCAGCGTCCAACCTCCTGCCCGCAACCATCAATTCCACTACAGAATCCTGCTGGTGGTTCTGTCATTCATGTGCATACCAACTTTTGAGTCATGGACGATCCTAACTGTCCATACTACCTCCACTATGGCGAGAATACTAGTGCATAACTCATATCTATCGTCCTTTCTGATGAGAACTACTCCACTTGGAGCAGAGCAGTAACTATGTGTCACACGATTTATGCAACGTGAATTATACCGCAAGTGTACGGTGTCAAGTTTTGTAATCTAGTAAAAAAGTTAGAGTGTCGAACCCACAGAGATTGTAATTTAATTCCATTAAGTACTATAATTATGTAACTTTTATTTTATTTAGACAATGAATGTTTGAATGAATGATTTTAAATTAGTCTAATAAGATTGGTTAACAAATACGATAAATGCAAATAATCAAGTTGAGAAAGCCTAGGGAATGATTTCACCTAACCTTCAATTATGATTCAGTGATATCCAATTATGCCAATTGATTTTCACATATTCAAAAGCAAGAATCCTTAATTATTTCTCTCCCCTTTCCCGAGTGTCAGCTAGAAATTAACTCTAAAATTTAATTCCAATATCTCTATTCCGAATTAAAATATAGAATTTATCAAGTCCCGATTTTTTTGTGAAGTAAGTTTCATAGATTTTACTCTTTCTCTTGAAATCCATAAAACCTACGTNGATATTATGGTGGTAACAAAAATTTTGGAGGTCGGCCAACGAAAATCATTGACAATACGTATGATATGGGTCAGTTACAAGCATCCCTTTTTTGTTTAGTCACTAGAACTAGCATTGCAATTAAATATAAGCGAGAAAATCAAATAGAAATAATTATAAAATCATCGACTCATAATCTTAAGTTGGTTACATCAAACCCTAGATAAAGTGTTTAGTTCATAATAAAATTTATGAAATCAACACAATTTATAATGAAAAAATAAAGAGAAAATGAAGAAAAACTCTTTTGCCGCTTGAATTCTCCTCCAAATCCTTGTCGTTTTAGCTCTAGGTCAATTTTCTTTTTTGTTGTCTTCTAAGCCGTCTTCTCCTTTAGAATTAGGTCTTCAAATATGTATTTATAGTTCTTCAAAGTTACAAGTGAATTGGAGGTGGACCGGGCCGAAAATCTTTTTAAAAATCCGTTTTTTCTCTTACCTGAAAGGTGGTGCCTTTGCGCCGCGATTCTTCTCTTGGCGCCAGCCATTCTGTATTTTTTTGTAAGCGTCCAAATGTGGTGCCTAAGCGCCCGACATTATGCGTTTTTTTGTTCTTTTCTATTTATTTTTCTAATGTTTTGGTCTTATCTCCACTTCATTCTTCTCTTCCCTCATCTCCATGTCATACATCATTCCATGATCATCATCATAGCTCCATTTCAAGCTCTCAACCACTTCGTTTTCATCCAATTTATCCAACACAAAATAACATGAACACACACATCAAAACGCTCAAAAGTGCTCGAAAACAAACTAAAAAATACGATTTCAAGGAACTTGTTTAATTAGTTAATTTCACTCAACACTATGGCTTTGAGTGTCAAAAATAAAGAAGGCTTTATTGATGGCTCAATTTCTAAGCCAGATCTTAATGATCCATTATATGTTCTATGGAGAAGGTGTAATCATATGGTGTCTGCGTGGATAATCAACTCGATCCCTAAGGAGCTTTACCTTAGCGTCATGCATAAAGACTCAACACGAGAAATTTAGCTTGAGCTTTATGATAGATACAATCAGAGCAATGGGCCCTCGCATTTACCAATAGCAGAAATTGATCTCTTCGATTTCACAGAACAATGGATCTCTCAACTCTTGCTTCAACAGATTGAAGGGACTTTAGGATGAATTAGCTCACTATAGACCACATCACAATCATTATCACTCTGATGACCAGGTTATGCAATTTCTGATGGGATTGGATGATTCTTACACTGTTGTCAGAAGCCAAATCTTTTTCATGGATCCAATTCTTTCTTTAAATCGCGTCTTTGCTCTAGTTTCTCAAGAAGAAAAACAAAGACAAGTTACATCTCTGCATCAGAATGTAGAGTCTGCTGCATTTGTTAGTCACAGTGTCTTCAACTAGCAACATCTCATTAAAATGCATCAGTACATCAAGTAGCTTGATCAAACGATTATGGGAAACTGACCAGTCTCAGCTATGTTACTATAAATCCTGATCAATGTAAATAGATTATTTCCATGCTGAGACCTCAACTTGAAGCCTTCATACCTTCATCTGCTGCTGCTTCTACCACTACTGCTTCAGTGAACTATGTTGGGGACTTGCAAGTTACATTAACTTAATCTCCAGCCATGCCTTCTGCATCAACTTTCTCAGGTAGTAGCTTAGTATGTTCTGTTCACACATACACAGATAGCACTTTCATAATCGATACTGGAGCAATGGATCACGTTGTTTGTTCTATCTAGCAACTCATAACCATCATAGCTACTATTAATGGAAATGTCAAATTACTTAATGGCCATGTTGCAGCTGTTACACACATAGGAACAGTTCAGTCATCAAGTGATCTTACTTTGACGAATGTTCTATGTGTTCCATGCTTTACTTTTAATCTCATATCTGCAAGCAAGTTGGCTTCAATTCATTATTATTGCTTGATTTTCATATTTGCTTACTGCTTTATTCAGGACCTTTTGTCTTGAAAAACGATTAGGGTAGGGAAAATTGATGGTGGCCTCTACCGTTTACAACTTCAACCATCTCAAAAACAACATCAAACTCCACTATCCAGTACACCTAAGTCTGCTGTCAATATCGTCTGCAATCACTCATTCGATCTCTGGCATAGTAGACTAGGTCATATTCCTAGCTCTAGAATTTCTGTTATCAATAAGACTATACCCGAAGTTCTTAGTGAATTAAGAGTTCATTGTACCACTTGTCCACTTGCTAAGCAACATTTACTATCTTTTCCTATTAGTACATATGTATCAGACACCATCTTTGAGTTGATTCATGTTGATATATGGGGACCTTTTCACTATCCTTCAATTAATGGTTCTAAGTATTTTGTTACCATTGTAGATGATTATAGTAGGACTACATGGACATTCCTTATTAACAACAAATCTCAAACCAAGAATATCATCACATCATTTTACAATCTGGTTCTTACCCAATTCAACACCAAAATAAAACAAATTCAATCAGACAATGAACCTGAGTTCCACATGACAGATTTTTACCAATCCAAAGGCATCATTCACCAACTAAGTTGTGTAGAAACCCCTCAACAAATGGGGTGGTTGAACAAAAACATCAACACCTCCTTAATGTGGCCAGATCTTTAATGTTTCAAGTCAATCTATCAAATCAGTTCTGGGGTGACTCCATCCTTACAGCTACATATCTTATAAACATAATTCATTCACCTAAGCTCTCTAAAAAGACTCCTTATGAGCTCCTTTTCAACATAAAACCAATCTATTCTCACTTAAGGGTGTTTGGATGCTTATGTTATGCATCTACACTCAAAAGAAATAGGTCAAAATATGACCCTAGAGTTGATGCCTGCGTTTTTCTTGGCTACCCCAATGGAATGAAAGCCTATAAACTCTTCGACCTGACCTCCCAAACATGCATCATATCAAGGAATGTGATTTTTCATGAATCTGTTTTTCCTTTCCATAGTATTCCACCACAGATTTCCACCATCAACAATCACTCACCACTCTTCCTAAATAACAACATTCCATCTCGAGATTCTCCAACTTCTATCACATCATATATATTCTTTCTCCAATTCCCACTATAGATCTTTCACATGTACACTCACCTACGATGTCTCAAATAGATTCTGCATTATCATCACCCCATCACACCACCAACTTGCTTGCACCTCCACTTAGAAGATCAGAAAGAACCCATAGACCACCCTCATATCTTGAACAATATCACTACAATTTGGAAATGCACAATAATCCCCGACTCTAATCTGATTCCAAGATAATTGCTACATCTGAGAGCGGTAAATAGTATGACATTTCGGCATATGTTGGCTATAACCATTTGTCCTCTACTCATAGAACTTATGTGATGTCCATTTCATCATCTTCAGAGCCAACATCCTATTATCAAGCCTCCAAATGTCCAGACTGGTGTGCAGCAATAGATGTTGAGTTCCAAGCATTAGTTGCTAATGATACTTGGACATTGATAGCTTTGTCCTCACATATGACCCTGGTAGATTGTAAGTGGGTCTACAAAATTAAATACAAAGTAGCGACAGTGAAGAGAGAAAGAAAGCACAACTAGTTGCAAAAGCTTCACGCAACAAGCCGGGTTCGATTACCAAGAAAAGTTTTCCCCAGTAGCAAAATTGGTCACAGTTAAAGCTCTCTTAACAGTAGCTGCAACACAGCAATGGCTTCTATTCCAACTTGATGTGAACAATGCTTTTCTCCATGAAAATTTGGAGGGAGATGCATACATAGCATGCCTCCAGGGTATGAGCAACATGGGGCCAATTGTGAGAAACTTGTATGTAAGCTCAATAAGTGCATTTATGGCCTTAAACAAGCATCTAGGCAATGGTTCAACAAATTTTCAAGTTTCATCATCTCTCAAGGTTTCATTCAATCCCAATCAGATCATTCATTATTTACTAAACTCAATGGCTTCTCATCCACCATTTTATTGGTTTACGTTGATGACATCATCATTGTTGGAAATAAGGCGGTGTATATTGATCAGTTTAAGAAAGTTTTGGATTAACAGTTTAAACTAAATGACCTAAGAGCTCTGAAGTTTTTCTTTGGTCTGGAAGTAGCTAGAAACAACATTGGAATCTCTATTTGTCAGAGGAAATATACCTTAGAAGTCTTGGAAGATGCAGGATACTTAGGTGCTAAACCTGCCAAGACCCCCATGCAATAGAATCTGAAACTCACTAAGTCAGATGGTACTCTATCTCACCATTACCAGACCAGACCTTACTTATCCAGTTCAAATTCTTAGTCAATTTGTTGACTCACCTAGACAACCATACCTTAATGCTGCTTTGCATGTATTGAGATACCTTGAGGGAACTGCAGAACATGGTCTATTCTTTGGGAAGGATTCAGAGGTCTAGCATAAAGGTTTATGTGACGCAGACTGGGCTGCATGCTCAGATACCCAAAGGTCGGTCACAGGGTATTGTGTCTTTTAAGGAATTCCCTAATTTCATGGCGTTCAAAGAAGCAAGGCACTGTGTCTAGGTCTTCAGCGCAAGTTGAATACAAAGATATGGCTACTGCAGTATGTAAATTAACATGGCTGCAATATATACTTACTGATTTGGGGATTAAACACGAGAAACCAGCACTACTGCTCTGTGACAATCAAGTGGACATACATAGCAAATCAGATGTATCATGAAAGAACGAAACATATTGAGTTGAATTGTCATGTGGTCTAAGAAAAGATACAAGAGGGCAAGATCACAACCATGCATTTGTGTACTAAGGATCAACTTACAGACAGTGACGGACCCAGCATCCGACAAGCCCCGGCGGCCGCCCGTGCTGGATCCGCCGGAACATTTTTTTTTTTTACAATGAATAAATGTTTTAAATTATATACCTGGTAAGTCGTTTTGTTTACATATATTTCTTGTAGCTCAGCTGGCAAGGAACCCGTATTCTCCCTATGAGGTGCTGATTTCAAATTCCTTTCCCAACAAATTTTTTGTGATATTTGTTAAATTCTACCATTTTTGCGAAAATTGATTTGAATAAGGGAGGGGGGATTTGAACTAGCGACCCCCTCCCTAAGATGGTGAACACTTGACCGTTGTGGCACTCATGAAATCTGATATCAAATTTGCCAAAATAATATATGTTATATATTAGCGATTTTAATGCAATTATAAAAAATTCGAACTGTGCTCTTCCTTTGAATTATACAAAACTAGGGCACAATATCGTTCAGTAAATATTGTTAATTTTTATAACAAAATTATATATGTTCAATTTGAACAAAATAATTATTATATTTAAATTATAAACCTCGTTTGTTTCCATTTTTTTTTTCAAAATACATTTTTCTCTCTTCTTTTAACCACACGTTTTTCAATATAACAATATTACATGTAAATTCAAAAAAAAATCTTATTCTTAACTACATATTCTCCATCAAATCACTATTCTAAAATGCATTTTTTGCAAACAAAAAAAAGGTATCAAAATGGGGCTCTTAATATTTTATTGCGACAACGGTCGATGGTCGCCCGTGCTGACTCGAAACCCTGGGTCCGCCACTGCTTACAGACATGTTAACTAAGTCAATCGGGGGACTGAGGGACTGAGGTTCAGAACACTGTTTGGTCGATGGTCGCCCGTGCTGACTCGAAACCCTGGGTCCGCCACTGCTTACAGACATGTAAACTAAGTCAATCGGGTGACTGAGGTTCAGAACACTGTTAAGCAAGATGGGAGTTCATAACCTTCAACTCCCATCTTGAGGAGGGGTATTGTATATAGTGTTTATTCCTTTCCTTTCTTTCTATTAAGTTATAGGTGACGTGGCAGATTAGTCAGCATCCTTTGCTTTTTTGTTTGGATTGTACAGCTTTTCCATCTTTTTGTTAGTTAGTTAGTTAGTTGAGAACAAAACTATATATATACTTGTAAGAATTGATCAGAAATGCAAGTGAACGAATTCACTGTCACATTCTTTTTGGCTCCATTATTTTCATCTTCCAGAATTTGTCAGATATCAAGGAACAATTGCATTAACTCACCAAGGACATGAAGAGCATTCAACTTAGATATTACAGTTTAGAGCCTTCTAATTATTCCAAGGAATAATGATAACGACATATTATTTCTATAGATATTACGCAGAATGATAAAGACATTATTGAGCTCAAACAACCTGTTCTTCGTGAATATCCTGATTCAACCGAAGAATTTCCTGCCATAATCATAAAGTCCAACTTTAAGAATTAATAACACTGCATTTCTTCCTTATTTCTCCTGCAGTTCCTGTCAGGACATCAATAGCCCCCATTCTCTTCATTGATTCGCTGAACTCGGTAAAGAATTTTTCAGGGCTTACCAACTCGTCGATTATGTTACAGGCACCCTCATTAGTCAGAAGGGAAGCATCTGATTGGAAAAGTCCCATTTGTTGCTTCAGAACTGAAAAGTAGTGATTATCAAATGTTAAAGAACTCCCAGGATCCATTCCTACTGTAGTTGTGTTGTCTGAAAGGCTTTGGCATTTTGTTCTCAGTATTGCTGCATAATTTGAGTTTAAGGAGGGATCTGCGTCGCCTTTTCCAGTAAAATTATATAGTCTGTTGCTGAAGAAGTTGCAGTGTCCAACTCCAATTGTATGTGCACCTATATCAATGTGAAGATCGAATCGTAACAAATGCAAAGAGGTATTTTTTTAACCAATAGCGAAGAGTTTGAACCAAAATTTTTCAGAGGGACGAGGTTTATTTTTTATAACACTACATGATGCAATACTTCGAGTAACCTCTATCAGGTGAAGAGACGGGTAGAGTTAATAGGGGTCGAACCTTTAATATCAATGTTATTATGAGTGGTACGTGTCAACCAATTAAACTACAAGTCCTTAAAGATCTCTACATTGAATTCGCTAGAGTGGTATTAGGTGATGCTGTAACATATAAATCTTTAGATAGTGTTAAAGAATAAAATTTCGACTCTAGTTGGTGAGTACACGCGCGGCTTTAAACACATTATGATGCAGAAGTCCAAGTTTAAGTGAATAGTTCTTAGCAAGTTCTGAGTTGAGAACAAAATACCTGATAAAACAACGAGATCTTTCACTGTGAGACTTTTCTTGGCGAAAGATCGTTTGAGGGTGGTGAACTTGGAAAATGGCGAAGGGATGTTGGCTTGCGCCTCCGATGCACGGGAAATTCTTCCATCCCTTCTACCAGTTAGCACCTCCCACATTGATCTCTTAAACTGCATTAATCAGTCACAAATTTTTTTAAGAAATTCTTTAAAGTAAAGTTCAACTTGTGCCTCAATGAATTTCACGGTTTTTATACTCAAATGGTTGCCATATAATGTTGGTGAGATGTTTGGTAAGATAGAGTGAAATCTTATCCATTATACCGTCTAGTTGAGTTGTGATTCATAACCCTTTTTTTTTTGTTTGTTTGGATTTAGACAGCAACTCCATTGGACAGACAATCTTAATAGAGTTGGTCATATGAATTTCATAAAATTTTGTAATAACTTACTTGAAACGAAACTGAATCTCTAGCAGATAAAGCCACAATATCAGCACAGGATACTACTCCTGGACAGGTGTTCTCTAGTTGACTCTTTATTTCATCAATGACATCAAATCCTCTAAGGGATAGGTTAGGGGCCGCAACTTTTTCTGCTCTATTTTTTGAGGTTGAGTCGAGCAACACTGAGCCATCACAACCCTGAAAAAAAATCAGCAGAAATGAACCCTCATGATAAAACTACAAGAAGTTATTCTGTAAATGCAAAAATGTAGTATGAGCATTTTTGGTTGTGCTAATAGTTAGTCAAACTTTAGTAACATTTTTCTTTTTTTTATTACTGAAAGTAACTTTTAAATCACAACCAAACATGATCTATTGTGTAATAAATTTACTAGATTTTCAGAATAGATGTGGGACCAGCATGAAGTAATTAACAATACTTCTTCAAGAAGTTCGGAGAATAAGTTTTTACGTACCCTAACAAAACAGTCATGGAAATGCAATCTGATCAACTTAGCGGGCAATGAATTCTTGATAGCGACATGTTTCCATGTAACATCTCGAACAATATTCTCAGCTTCGGGGCAACTAATTCGATAAAAGTCTTTCCTTAACTCACCACCATTACAAGATCCTAATACTAGAAAAACCAGCAAACTTATGAACAAAATATTAAGGTTGTCCATTTCTCTCTATACAACTCTATATTGTGTATAAACTCTACTCATACTTATATACAATCAAATGAGACATCCTTTAGCAGATAAACAACAATATAATATAACAAATTTCATGTTATCTGATGAAGGATTTTTAATGATTTTGGTTGGGAATATTATGTTCGCACACATTTTAACAAACCGAACCTAACCAATTAAATATCTGTTACTTGATAATTAGGTTTATAGATAGTTTTCCTTGAAAGATCACAGAACATTGTACTATATATTTTTCCAGCTAGAGTACACAAAATAATCAAGAAATTTACGAATGTCTAGTTTTCTTTTTTTTTTTTTTTTACATGGGTTTTTTTATAGATCAAAAGTACTGTTGTGAAAATAGCTATTACTTATTTTACACATTTGAATGTGCTGAGAAAATATCAATCGTTTTATTTGCTAGTAGCTCAAGATTGATACCAATCAATAAAACAAATCTTGGTTTTCGTTTTGACGGTGATGTACCAAAAAGAGGAAGTACATAACAAGTATCGACTTGGGATCATATTTCCTAGTGATATACCAAGAAGAAGTGGAATTGTTCTATTATTTTTTGCAGGTTTGATGCATATCAAATAATTTGCAGAAATTAGTTATAGTAGCTTAAACTATCTCTCCTACCAAAGCATACATTTCATATACATATGTATATATTATAGAATTAGTCAAATGAAGTTGTTAGTTTTATTCTTAATTATAAAGGCGTTGAATATCTCTAATTTTTTATACCATTAGTTTGAACCTGGATTTGAAACCAAACCACTTCACAAGATAGTATATGCAATTAGTTTGAACCTAGATTTGAATGGTCCGCTTAATTATTTTTTAAAAGGAAAAAAATGCCCATAATAGAAAGATTAATTGGTTATTTCTTTCATCGTTCCCAACATAACAATATTAACATTAATTGTATGTAAATGTAGCTCATTGTTCAAGTAACTATTCGTAGTTCCTAAAACTCCTTGTAAAGCTTGTTGAAAAATTCGTTGTCGGACTTGATCCCTTACTGTCCTAAACTCTGAGTCGGAAAAAAAAAGCTTTTGCAAAAAATATTTTTCCTTGCTTCTTAAAAAAGTAAAAATTTATTCTTTACTCTTGAAATAAAATTAATATCCGGCAGTTGACGTCCATCATCATTTAGCACGTCAAGTTCAAGAAAATTAATACGAGGCAGTTGACGGCCATCATCATTAATAAATACGAGGCAGTTGACGTGCTGATATCCTTTAGCACGTCAAGAAAGCTTCAGTATAGCATTCATTGAAGTTAAGGAATTTCTTATTAACCAATTAGCAGAATCCATAAGTTTGAAGTCAAAGTTATTCTATTTTTTTTTTTTTAATTGATTTGTTAATTTAATCACATTTTCTCTGTCTAATAATTTGTCCTCACACGGGTGCTGTTTGGTTTAATATTTTAAAAAAAAAAAATTGATTTGTTAATACCTCAATCACATTTTCTCTGTCTAATCATTTGTCCTCACACTGGTGCTGTTTGGTTCATCTTTATTCTCATTTCTTGCTTATCTTTGACATTTGGTTAACTCAACGATAACAACTAAACACTGAATTGCATTCAATATGGTACTTACCCCTTTATCGACACTTTTAAAAAGGAAAAAAATTATTACAATATTATTCATTATATTGTCGGTGTTTTTTCAGCTCATACTGCATGCCAAGCACACATTTAATCTCTCTTAAGACGGGAAGTGAAAGGTATAGCTTTCTCTTTGATTCTCATTGTACCAAGTCCCTAAACACGAAAAACCTTTAAATTTAACCTACCTCTAAGTCATTACCGGGCTCATAGACAAAACATACATCTCACTTTCATTTCTTAGA
>CAIGRF010222046.1:0-16308 GCA_903798235.1 Fraxinus ornus | reverse complement strand
AATCGATTAAATGTAAACTGTACTAATGAATAACACTACTAAAAAATATACCTTCTAAAAATTGAAACATAAAAATTCAAGAATGTTACTAACCGAGATTGGCAATCATCATCAGGCTATGTGGCTATGCCACAACATATTTTTCAATGAAGTTGTTTAATGTTGAAATGCCGAAAGCCTCTGGGAGTGGTGGAGTAACGTGTGGGAATTTGCTGAACAGTTCGAAAAGAACGATGTCCAGACATAAACCTTGGATTTGGTAAACTGAACACTAACTCGATCGCTTACTTGACCGAAAAGAACCTTTGATTTACAAATTATATCTTGGACGTTGGTCGACGGGCAACAGAACCATGATGATTAATCCACTAATAAGTTAATATGTGATTATGGTTTCTTTATATATTTAACATATAAATTTCACTAAACTCATAGTCAAGTCAACTCATCCAACTAACTAAAGAAAGACTTAAATCATTATATAGCATTAAAAGTTAAAACACAGTTGTTACCAGTTAATCCATAATTAACTACCTAATTACAACGCTAGCAGCAGTCCTTTAATGATTCTTATTAAAGTCAAAAGCCGCCCACAATCTCTGTTTCGAGTTCAACGTTAGGTTACCTGTGTAGAAGACATTCTCAGATTCTCAAATCATTTCTCATCTACTTTCCCATTCTTGTCTACAATTGCCGCATTACATCAAATATTTCGAGCAAAAATAAGCAAACTTATTAGCATTCAATTCAATTGATGTAAATGGATCACACCTTGAAAATGCTACAAGTCATCTGATTGTGTTTGTGTTAAAAATTTTGCCTTAATCGCGTGTCAAAGTATGTCATCATCCCGTCCAGATGACCAACAAACTCTAACAACAACTTCGAATAGAACCCACATTTAAAGTCAACCTGTAAAGAGTCATAAAGCAAGCCTCTCACAAGTAGTTTAAGATACAATTGGATCGCTAGACACACTTTAGGCAAGGTACAATCCAGTACGAGTCGTGCTATAAGAACCCACAACACATATGGATCAATCCTACGAGCTCATCGATCCTGTAGATTCACTTGCCCCAATCGTGCCGGGTGAATTCTCTGAGTGACAGTGAATAAAAGGTCACATCCAAGTATACAGCAAGTTGGTTCACCAACTGGTGTTGCCATTGAGAAATAATGTAAGTGGAAGTGGAACGCCGAAAGGGAAGCAGTCTCAAGTGCTAAAGGTGTTAAACCATATTAGTATTTAGTCAAACAAAAGTAGTGCAACTGTTGTAAGGTCTATTCATCTTATGATTTACAATTATTCAACCTCATGTGACATATCCACTCATGCATAATCATTCCCCCTTCATCTTTCATCATGCAACTGTTTTACCCAACAAAATTATCTAAACAACAAACAACATAAGCCTTACAAAAGGTATATACAACATTCAACCGATGATAGAATACAGTTTAGCAACATAAATATTTCCTAACAAAGACGGGTTGTCTAATATGAAATACACTAGATAACTAGCATTAACTGATTCACGCTCTATCTTCACTGGAATTATTCCGCGTCAATAGGGCGGTGGAGGATATGGTGGTGGTGGATATGAACCTGTCATGAAGAAGTAAGTAGAATAAGTCTTTTGATCGGAGTATATTATGTGAAAAAAAAAAGACTATAAATGAAAAGGATTTCACCTGGAGGGTAATAGTGCGGGTTCTGAGGTAGTGGCGGATATGGTGATGGAGGATATCCAGAAATTGGCGGGTAAGATGGTTGATAAGTAGGCAGCTGAGAATGGTAAGGCATAGGAGGGTATCCTGCTGAGGTAGGAGGATATGAAGGATAAGGAGACGGTGCCGAGTAGCCATTTGCTGATTGATTGTATGATGAAATGGTTGATGGAGGTGCAGACAAGGGAAGGACCTGAGGTACCGGTGAGGCCCCAAACGGTGGAGCTGAAGGAGCATAGCTCAATGCTGGCTTCTAAAATATATCAGAAGAAATATTCATTAGTAACAAATAGTTAATACATAATAGTGGTTACAAGCTGTAGAATTTATTCAGAGTGGGAAAATAAGAATTTCGAAAATTAAAAGAAGAAAGAAGAAACGAACTTACATTTGCATTAGAATAGTGCATTATCAGTCGAACTTCTCCAGAATGTCTGTAGATGATAGG
Organism: Fraxinus ornus; assembly: GCA_903798235.1. NCBI lineage: Eukaryota > Viridiplantae > Streptophyta > Magnoliopsida > Lamiales > Oleaceae > Fraxinus > Fraxinus ornus. The sequence goes on along the minus strand of CAIGRF010222046.1, from coordinate 14,132 downwards.
ACACATTAAATATCTAAATTCTAATTAAAAAACTCCGGCAATTTCAAAGTTCTAAAAGTGTTCATTATTAAGTTACAAGTGGCAAGGGCAAATACTATTCAATCAGTAATTTGTTCTATTAATATGATGTGTCAATTTACATTTTTTTTTAAGGACAGGCCATCACATTACACGTTATAGGACATCAAGAATAAACAATTCACTGAAAATAAAATGGTCCACTAGGAAATGCTCCTCTTTTAGGGCACCCAGGTGAAGTTAGGTGACAGCGCACATAATTGAAATGCTAATTTCCTGGAAAGTGTCCAGTTGATCTCTTCATGCTATGTACCTTCTAAATAATGAACATCCATATGTAGAGTTTTTGGACATGCTATGCAGAATCAGCAGTTGAAAGCCAATCCATCAATCTTGCACGAGAAATGGAGGCAAATATATACCGTGGCAAACTAGCTTCTCTAGTTTCATGATCAAGGACGAAGTAAATCACTGAAACTCCCTTTAGTGAAACAGAAATATAAAGAAATACTTAATCCAACCATTTTAAAGTGATCTCTTCCCTTCTCATTTCTTTTCAAAATAAAGGTACATAATGTCCCAATGATAAATGTTCGTTCTAAATTGTCATTTTTCTGCCATGACATCTGTTAGGTTCCTTCCCCCCAATTACCATCAGAATTCACCAGTCAGTGAAAAATATTCACTTCCCAGGGGTTGCAACATATACATATACTTCAGCCATTTTAAACCAATGTCATCCTTTCTCCTTTCCAAAATAAGCATACAAATTTTACTCCTGCTTCCAAGAATCATTGATACGATATGTTAAATTCATTTAAAATTATCTTTTGCTCTCCTCAAAATACAATGGTGATTTTCCTTTCACATGAATAGACTGCATAAGACTGAGTATAACAAGATGAACTTTCAGTGAGCGTTAGACCTATGCCTATCCAACATAGGCTACCCAAATTTTAATTTGTTAAAATTGAATCCCTCTAAACCTTTGAATAGAAAAACAATGGCTCTAACACGCGTGATGAATATTTGCAGTTTGTGTCTGTGATGATCTAGTATATAAAGTTTCATGTGAGGATATTTAAAAGGAACAATGTGATGATTCGGCTCAATAATCATAAAATAGAAGTCCATAGTAGTTCTGGAGGAATCACTAATTTATAGAACTGTATAAATCGCTATTCTTGAAACACAAAAGGAAAAAAAAAAATATGAACGTACAGAGCAAACACATGATGCCATCAACAAAATTAAAATGTAGTTCTGTTTAGTAAATTATTACCTGCCCTTCTTGTCCTGAAGAGGCCACAAGCTGTCGTCATAACCCTGAGATACAACTTTGTGCAATTGAACCCTAGAAACACCAAATCAAATATCAAAACTCAGCATACAGAGAAAATCTTTTTAAAAAAATAAACAAAGAAGGAAATTCACTCATGAATAAAATTCGAAGAGTCCAAGATGATTACTTTCCACTGCCAATGAAATCATCATAAGTTAAAGTATTGCTATTCCAGACGATAACGTTCAACTCTGGCAACCCTTCTATCAACGTAAACACGAATTTCTCTTGAAACGTAGGGTTTTTCCCACCATCTTCACAAATTTCACCCGAAAAATAATCAAACATCAAAACCCATAAATTTTTTGCTGAAACCAATAAAATATTTCAATAAAAAAAGTATATTGCATATATATACGTACAACATACCTGTACATGTACGCGTACGGTATTTGGTGCTAGCATATTCGAGACAAACGTAGGGATCTTGCCTTGAAATCCATTCCGTGTCTTTCAATTTGGTACAACCAACAACTGTAATCCATAATTTAGAAAAAAAAAAAAAAAAACATATTTATCAAACAATTAACACGTAATTTCACAAGAAACTAAAATTAAAAAGATAACGTACCTGTGATTTCGATTAGTTGACCTTGAATTCCAGAAAACGACATGGGAGGGAAGAAGAACAGAATTAAGGTTTTAATGTTGTTTTTGTAATTCTATTTTCGACAACGAAAAAAAAAAAGGTGCCCTTTTGAAGTTAAATGAAAATTACGGAATTCATAAAAAGGGTTGACTGAGGACAGACTCTAGGGTAAAGGGAATTAATCTTGTAACACAGGCTCAGGCCCAGTGACACCCTGTTGACAAGGTTTTAAATTATCCCACGTGAGTGGGTTAGTAATTGGAGGGAAAAATTTACACGTGAGAGAGAGAGAGAGAGAGTTGTTTTGCAACTTACCCACATCAGAAAATTGGGAAAATTGGGAGAAGAACATAAAACAAATTCATAAAATTTCTCCGAAATTGAAAATGTTAGAATCCGATTTGGGGCAAAATTATTTGGCGTGAATCTCCGGCAACTAAAAATCGAGAAAATAACACAGAAGAAATCCATAAAATTAGAAATTGAAAATGTGTTAGAATCCTATTTGGGGCAAGATTATTTAGCGTGACATCTCCGGTAGCCACCGGTCCGGCCAAGAAAAGAAAAAATCCATTAATTAGTAAGCGGTTTTTCCCCGAAATAGTTTCCGATGTTTGTTTTTAAAGATATTTATATTCTTTTGCTTTTCTCCTTGCTGCCAGGTGCTTTGACTCAAATTTGATCGAGATCCCATTCCATTTGGTAACCCCTGATCGCCACTATTATCATGTATGACTAACTTACTTCGGTGACCGTTTCCTCATATTTCATTTCCTTCTTAAGTAATAGTTTTCGCAAGAGACAGAACCTGAAAGTTTCTATCCTTGTGCAAAATATTTTTCTTCACTAAAAGAGAAGTGGATGCTTATGAGGAGCTTACTTGGGGTAAGTGGTTTTAAAAAGTTTATACTCCAACGTTTCATTTTTGCATTCAAGATGGTTTATAAGTTATAATATGAGGACGTATATGAAGGATTGTGAGGATTAAGAAAGCAAAAAGTGAAAATCTTATTCACTGCTAAAACTGATCAATCCCTTTTCCTCAATATAAAATTTTCTATTATGAATGTTTTTGAGCTAGACTAGATGACCTTTAAGTTTACCGTATACTAAATTTTCATTATGTTATAATTTTGTCGATAAGCATATGCACCCTGTTGAATTGAAGAACGTGTTCGAGAATAATTTGTTAGCTACCTATCATAGTGTTATTAACTATATTATCGAACGTGGCCGATTATTTTATTGCAGCCAAAAAAATTATGGATGAAGTTCCAAACGAGCATGATGATGTTTTGGTGGAAGAGGATGATGAGAACATGGCGGACTTCGTTAACATAGTAGAAGGTGAAACCTCATTGGGAGACGGTGTGATTTTACTTGAGATGGGTATGCAGTTTAAGGATTTGAATGATATGTTTTACTTTTACAAAAAAATACGCATACGTCTTTGGTTTTCCTATTAAGAAAAGAAACTCGAAAAGGGGAGGCGATGGAGAATTGAGATATGTAATACTGACATGTAGCCGTGAAAGTCGAAGAGTTGGTAATACTAGCGAATCTTTGAAGCCACAACCAACAATTAGATGGCATGTAAAGCTAGAATCTCTGCATCTACAGATAATTATGGAGTTTGGAGAATTAACACGATCCACCACGACCTCAATCATGAAACTAGCCCTTCAAAGTCCAGATTATTTCGATGCAACAGAGAGTTAAGCACACATGTGAACGCAAGCTACAAGTGAATGATTTGGCAAGAATTTCATGCATAAAAGTTACAATTCTGCAGTCGTAGAAGCAGGTGGTTGTGAGAACATGAGTTGTATGGAAAATGATTGTCGAAATTACATTGAAAAAGTGAGATGATTAAAACTTGGAGAAGGAGATGTTGGAGCAATACAATCATATTTTTAAAAAAAGCAACCACAGTGCTCGAGATTTTACATCAGCTTGGATTTGGACGAGGATTTGCGGATGAGGAATATATTTTGGACAGATAATCGATGTAGGCAAGCGTATAAGGAATTCGACGATATTGTTACATTTGATACCACTTACCTCATAAACAAGTATGATATGCTTTTTGCCCCTTTTGTTGGTGTCAATCATCACGGACAATCAACACTTCTTGGTTGTGGTTTGGTATCGAATGAAGACAAATACTTTTGTGTGGTTGGTTAGAACATGGCTTCAGTATATGCACGGTAAATCACCGCTTGAAATAATTACCGATAAAGACAGGGCAATGCAAAATGTAATTCATATCGTTTTTCCGAACACAAGGCATAGATAGTGTTTGTGGCACATAATGAAAAAGTTGCCTGAGAATTTTGGATACCACGATGATAAGGCATCGATATTTCAGGCAATACACGCATTGGTTTACGATTCGCAGTTTGCTCAAGAATTCGAAGAAGATTGGGCTGCTTTCATTTATACTTATGCTTTGCAGGATAATGATTGCTTGTCCGGACTATATGAGAACAGAGACCATTGGGTTCCTTGTTTTCTGAAGACTAGTTTATGGGCAGAGATGTCAATAATACAAAGAAATGAGAGTATGAATGCATTCTTTTGATGTGTATGTCCATTCCATGACCTCATTAAAGCAGTTCGTCGAACAGTATGAACGAGCATTGCATAATAAATTTGAGAAAGAGTTCCAATCTGATTTGAAGTCATTTTTACAAATGTTACCGTGTGCGACACAATACGAAATGGAGCAGTAGTTTCAATCCGTTTACACAATTTTAAAATTCAGGGAAGCTCATGAGGAGTTCACGATGAAGGTTAACTGCGATATCATATCTACTTCGAATGGACACTCTAGGATAATGTACGAGGTACGTGAGGATGTCATGTATGAAGGGTGCTGCAAGCTTGCAAGAAAAAAAATTCTTCATCTCATTGGACAGATAGAATTGTAATATTGTTTGCAGCTGTCACTTGTTCGAGTTTCGGGAATAGTTTATCGACAGTCGATTGCATTATTGATTCGTTGCGACATCACATCACTTCTAAAAAGGTACATACTACAAAGATGGAGAAAAGATGTGAGTAGATCACACACCAAAGTGGCAGTGAATTACGATGATTTGGTTAGTTCTCCTGAACAGTTGAGGTACGATGACACGTGTCACGCTTTCACACAAGTGGCAGACTTTGCCGCAGATGATGAAGTTCGATCACGTGTGATTATGGATTGGATAAAACTTCTATGTAAAGGTCTTGTGACGTCAAAAAAGTCGTGTAGTGGTAGCAATGCCATCTCGCAGCATACTATTCAATTAGTTGATCATTGCAACAACTCTCAAAATGATGTTAGCGTGACTATGCGTGATTCGAAATCGTCGCAGACAAATGGAGCGCCGAAGAAACTTCAGAGAAAGAGTCCATTAAAATCGAGTTCTAAGAAAGCCAAGATATGTTAAGACCTTAGACTATGTGCTTCAAATGTGTCGAAAAACTAACACTAACTACATTCTATCCATATTTAGGGCAGTTCGACATCAAACAAAGGGAAGCGCCCGAGAATGAGGCAAAGTGATATGGCATAGATTGTACAATCAATTATTTCAACCACGACAATATTCTGTATCGACACCATGCTCATATTTACATTATTTCGTACCGACAACATTCCCGTTATCACAGTATCCCATCGCAAAGCCATTATCCCTTTCGAGTTTGATCCCTCCTTCATTAGCAAATATTATATACAATTCACAAGGTAAGAACAGTGGAAGACATTTAAACTTAAGATGTGCAGTTATTTTATATAATCACATTTAATGTTCTCATATATTGTAGGTGGAGAAATGATGTACTACAACCCCCATTTACTGGACCAAGGTGACTTAGGAAACTGAGGTTGGTATATGCTTGATGACATAATTGTCTATCCATGCAAAGAATAGAATGTTCATAAAAAAATCATTTTAATATTTTCTATATATGAAGGGGGCTTTTTTTCTTCTGTGCATTTGTTTCACCAGACTGTGAATGCATTGTGACTTAATTTATTCAAGGTATGAGTTTGATGAGTATTCTTATGGTGCAGGTGTTGTAAGGGAGGAGAGAAATTAAGCTAGTTCCCAGTTCCCAGCAAAATGGCTTGTTTGTCGGAATTTCCCAAGCTTATTATACTGTCTATTTTGCTTCGGTGGATGAACGAGTCCAATGTTAAGTCACTCATTCTTTATCTTTTTCTGCTATTAATTACTTGCCACTGACACTTTTGAGTCCCACTGCCTGGCATTTTGGAACAGATCAATTGCTGATGTTCTTGTTATTAAGCTCAAATTGAAAGATTTTCAGACAGAAACGAAATGAAATCCAGTAAGATGACATTAGAAGGGGTACTGTTGCTATATGAAGTTTTTCTTTTGAGAGTATGGATGGAGTTGGATGAGAATTGTAGAATGATGAATGACTGATATTGACTATAATGATCTCATATCACTAATTATGTCTAATATCATTTATAGAATTATCATATATTTTAATTGTCCTCATATTTCAACTACTAAAAAATGGAAAACTTATAAGTACTAGTTCTCCTCCATCACTAGAATTATCATTATATCAACAATTAGTCGTTTTCATAGACTGCAACTTCAACAACAGGTTGAGCTTATTTAACAGCTTGCGGAATTTGGAACTTATTTAAATAATTCAAAATCAAATCAATGGACCACAATCATCTTCATGGTATACAAAATAAATAAGGAAACTCCATAGGAATGCAATCACTCTTTTAACACAGGACATAGTAATCCAACACTTTAACAGCTCTTGTAGGTAAGAAGATACAAATGTACAGGGCAAAATGTTTACGAACATAGTTCACATAGATTCGGTCATAATAATCCTACATATAAAAAAGTTCATGTAACCGTTCGATAAACAACTACTAATCAAGGCAACCCCTCCACTCATGTATTCGACTCCGTGCTACCTTTTGCCTTGCATATCGTCACGTTCATCGAAATCTAAAGGTCTACGTCATCGTTCACGTGAACTCGAGATTGGAACATGTGCGACATATCGTCAACTCTTTCGGACCTCATGGTTAACTGAGAAAGTGCTACCACTAGACGATTCACCGTGATTTTCCTTGACAACCCAATCCCAAAAACCACAATTGTCACTACAACAAAGAAATAATCTCCCTTTCTTTGCAATCTCCTTCTCCACCACGAAGCACTTCTCAAATCCATGCTTGCATGATGGACATTGGTGTTTCTGTGGGCATTCGGCAAAGTAGTGGCTTTAAGATCTACAACTATGACATATTCCAACATTCCTTCCGACCATTCTGCAATGGGAATAAACCACATAGCATTAACAACTCCTGCAAACGCTAATTCGACATACCAATACACACAATGACAAGAAACTAAATCACAATTCAAGGGAAGAAACACTCAGCAACCATCATAATGAACATACGAACTACAAAGTAGACACATAAACAAAGCGTGATTCTATGATGATTGAAGATGAAAAACAACGACACTTAGACAAGATTTGTAATTCCATAACACAGGACACCTTCAGAAGATTCAATTTAATGACATTTTCTTCTCCATCCACTAGCATGAAACTCCCCAACAAAAATTGTCAACATTTCAATCGTGTAGGTCAATAGCATTCGAACATATTCCAAACAAAATCAACAAATAATATAAGATATTAAACATGAATTCAATAACCCAGCTTCATTGAAGGAGAAATTACAGATCCATAACGAAATGTGAATTGTATTTCATTCCTTGATAAGTTTCATTAAAATGCAGGGGATTACACGTACAAGAACAAATATTGAAGACAGAGACAAATAGCAAAGTAACAAGAGACAGCGAAAGGGAGACAAATTCAGAGATGATGAATTGAAATTAAAAAATGATAGAGATAAAGAAAGAGATTAAGTTAAGTGAAGAGGAACTACAGGAAGAGCAGCCAGAGTTGAGCGGAGGAAACTTCGAGTACAATGCGACCTTGAAAATCGTCACGTGGCAGAAAAGTACATGGAAGTGCTGTCGGAGGAGAGGGCTGCATTTGGAGTCGAGCTTCCAATTTGTGGGTGCGTTTGGAGAGGACTTCCAATTTTAATCTTTTGTTTTTTTTTAAATGCATGCCACATCAGCTGGGAAATACATTGTCAATTAACCTAGCTGTGTAACGGGATTGGGGTAAAGGAGGAGCCTGGAGCTTTCGTGTTTCTTCTACGATAAAGATAGCGCGCACAAAAGAAAAATGTTGCGCCTAAAATCTTGTTGGCTGAGTGCATGAACTTTTTATACGACGAATAATCATTTTAAGCAATATCTTTGTGAGCACCTGTTTGAGCTCCATTTTTTATTCAAAATACATTTTGAAATAGTATTTTAATGAATAATGTATAGTTAAAAAATAAAAAATTGTATTTGTGTGTAATATTATTTTATTGAAAAAATGTGTAAATATAAGAGGGAGAAAAATATATTTTGAAAATAACCGAGATCAAACAAGGGCTAAAGCCCTGTATGGCCTACATTGAACTTTGGGCTCGGGTCCATTCCTTTTTCTTTTCTTTTTTTTTTGGAGAGCCCCATATTTGGAATGCAATGGTGGGATGAACGAAAGTTTGTTGAATTCATATGCTAAAGATTGTCTGCACTTGTCTATTGGTTGAATTAGTATGTTAAAGATAAGTGTAATAAACACTTACAATATGACTAATCAAAGTTTTATCTTTCTAGCTTCAATGGGATGCATCTATGAATTGATAGAGTTTCTATGTAATAACGAGATAATCAATTTTTTGTAAGACAAAAAGATAATACATTATAGTATAAAAATTCGTTACTCTTTTTTTGAATATGGTTTCACAAGACAAAAAGATAATACATCCTAACATAGAACTTCAACTTTTCGAATGTAATATTATTTGAAGATTGATAATAATGTTATTGTACAACATATCAAAGTATGAAAATTCGTAAAGAACAAGTGTAACATATAAATTACGTCATTTTTAATTTATGCAATATTTTTTTTATTGTTATCATCATTAAAAAGTTCGACGTCTATTAAATTGAACGAATTTCCTAACTCCACCCCTGTGTACGACTTTTTATTTATTGGAAAATATTTTATATTCAACTATTTAATTGGTTATAATTTGAGAAGTTGTCCCCCATTTTCTAAATAAAATACATTTTGAAATAGTATTTTGATGGATAATGTGTGACTAAAAAATAAAAAAAGTTTTGAGTTTGCGTGTAATAATATTTTATTGAAAAATGTGTAATTGAAAATAAGAAAAAGAAAAAAGTATTTTGAAAATAATAGGGATCAAACAAAAACTCAATCTTTATTATGAATAAAAATGTGGTTATATTGATACAACAAGTTTTATTTGTTATACCATATTTTAATTGCGGTTAAACTCTTTAATCATTGCTCATTATCAAATTTATTTTCTTAACTTTTTCTGTCGAATTCTTATCTTTAACCTTCAAGTAATTAGTGTGTCTCGTCTTTGGTGATGATTTATATTAAAATATTTTATTTTCATGCTTTGAAATGAGAGAAACTAATATTTTTTTAGAAATTTTTATTTATTCATTTTTTTAAAATTATGATAGAAAAAAAAGTTGTTTTACGTCATTTCAACGAACTTTTGAATATAAAATTGTTATTAAATACCAAATGTGTTATTAATGGAAAGTTTGTGGATAAGAATGACATGAAAAAAATGTTACGGACATAAGTATTATAATGAGTAAAGATTAATAATCTCGAGTGCAAATAAAATGTGAATATACGAAATAAAAATTGTAGTGTAACCATAAAAAATTGTTAATAATTTCATTTATAGACGATTATATTTTATTTTTAATTTAAAAAACAAAAGAATAAATGAAAATAATGATATTTCGACCTTCTTTGAAATCAACCATATAAGGGGAACGAGAGACGACGACAAGATTGAGAATGAGCAAACACGATCTCGAGGGTTAACAATTTGTTATTGTCTATTGGTCATCAACCACTTTGCATGGGTCGCACGGATAATTTTGGAAAGCATATTTGAAAGATAAGAGATTCGAGTCACTTTCAATGTATTCAAATTCGATGTGACATTGTTATGCTCTAATTGGTGAGACCTCTCACTTTATGTCTTAGCAATATTTTTCAAGATTACAATAACGATGGAATTATTGAGAACAAATGAGTCCTAGTGGAAAAAAGTTGATGAAGAAAATGAGAGGCCAACAACCTCTCTCACTCGTGGACAAATTATTTCAAATTATTAATTGATAATATGTTTGCCCGTGACTCTACACTGCCCCCCAGCCCCTATGTAACCTTTATGTCTTAACAATATAGTATGCTTGAATTAGTATAAATTTATTAGTTTTTAGCCATTATAAATCAAGCAAGCCAGAGAGAGAAGATAAAAGAGTTTTAGAGAGAGAGAGAGAGAGAGAGATGGAAAATATATGTTTTGGTTGTGGCTTTGCTTTAATTGTACTAGAGAGCTTTTTCTTTCATGCTATATGTTTAGATAGTCATCTAAACCATAATGATTTTGTAATTGGAAAGAGTAGAGAAGCACTGGAAATAATCATTGGTGGTGGCGGCGGCGGTGGCGGTATTGGTATTGGTATTGGTGGTGGCAATCCTCCTCCTCCTTACTATCAAGGTTGTCCTCCCCCTCCTCCTTTGCCATGTCCGCCGCCGCCGCCGCCCCCTCCTCCTTTGCCATGTCCATCGCCGCCGACTTCTCCTGCTCCTCCATACCCATTTGAGAGCAGACGCATCGAGATAGTCTACCCTATAATCCAAAGATTCAAGAGCAAAATCAAATCCGACCCACATGGCATTACCAAGACGTGGAATGGCTATGACATATGTAACAAATACAAAGGTTGAAATATCTTCTCTAAAAGCCTAAATAAATTAGATTAATTTACATTTTTATCTGAAAACTCGCCTTATCTCATGAACTTTTATAAATAGGGGACATCGAACCTTGACATTTGTGTTGTCTCATCATCTCAAAGCTTAATTGCTTTTATAGAAATTGGAATTCTATTTTTAAAATTTTGGCTTCAACAGGTTTTATTTGTGACATCCTCAACGACTATGGCACAAAGGCTCTAGCAGGAGTGAACTTCAATGGCTTCAACCTTGATGGACCCGAACTCGACCTCAATAGCTTCATCGAAGAATTACCAGACATAATTTTTTTCCATGCAAATTCCAACAATTTCAAAGGTTCATTTCCATCGAAGATTTCCAAGCTCAAATACTTGTATGAACTCGACCTAAGCAATAACAAATACTCGTGTGAATTCCCATACCAAATTCTAGGTGCCACCAAATTAACTTTCTTGGACCTTAGGTTTAATACATTTTCTGGGTTGCTTCCACCACAAGTTTTCATGCTAGATCTTGATGTGCTCTTCGTCAACAACAACAATTTCAAGCAAAAACTCCCTGACAATTTGGGTTCCACCCCAGCTCTTTACTTAACCCTAGCCAACAACAAATTTATTGGCCCAATCCCTAGAAGTATTGGGTTGGGTCAAACCTCCAAAACCTTGATTGAAGTTCTCTTTTTGAATAACCAGCTATCGGGCTGCTTGCCGTGTGAAATTGGGCTTTTGGAAAAGGCCAGAGTCTTCGATGTGAGTCGGAATTTCTTGACGGGCCCAATTCCACAATCTTTTGCATGCTTGTTGAAGATGGAGATTCTGAATTTAGCCCATAATCAGTTTTATGGGCCTATACCTGAGCTCGTATGTAAACTGCCTAATTTGGGTAATTTGTCATTGTCCAATAATTATTTCACGGAGATAGGACCAGAATGCTGGAAATTGATCCAAAAAAAGGTTCTTGATTTTAGAATGAATTGCATTCCGGGCCTCCCAATGCAGAGATCACCGGCAGAATGTCATGCATACTTGTCCAGGCCCAAGTACTGTCCTCAAACTCCGATTCCTTGCAAGGGGTTTAGTGGCAATTCAGTAGAGCCTTCCGAGTTTGATCCTAAGTCTATAGCTCCGGCCAAGCCACCACTATCTTACACTATTCTGAAACCCCACCGATTGTAATTGATCCTAAGTCTATAAGTGTTACGATTGGTGCATTTAATTTATGGTAAATCTATTATTTAATTGAATTATTATTCTGATAAATTAAATTGATAGAGTCGGTATATTTAAGTCTAGATAATACGTTAATCAAAAAAAATTGTGGTTGTAAGATACAAATTATATATGACTTAATCTTAAATTATCCGTGGTAATTAGTAACGAGATATAAATATCGTTATTATGGATAGACTAGCACGTGTGTCATTTCTCACTTCATGAAATGAGCAGCTAATCTCACAAGTTAAAATGTGGTCACATTTAAATGGGCGAGAGAGAATTTTGTTAAAAGAACAAGACATTGAATATCCGCATAAGTAGTAAATCTCTAACGTTTGTCAATGAATTGGTTCTTTAGCTTGAGGTCGTCATAGTAACTTGTATGAAGGCCGTCATACTTTGATGATATTAGATATTGCTCTGCAAGAGTTGTTAATAAAATATCGTTCAAGTATGACAAGAATCGTATGAAAGTTGTGAATGATCATGATTAGAACATTATTATTTATGTATGACCTCTTCTACTATCTCTTGTCGTTACGAGGTTACGTCGGTGGAGGTAAATTTTTCATCTCAACTTTCGTGTTATGGTGGTTTTAATCGATAAGTTTAAATTGGGTTATTTTAAGAGTAGAAAAAAAATATTTTCCTAATAAAATTGTTCTTTTTGAAAATTCTAAAAAATCAAATCAAAATTTTCATCCGGTGGTAAGGTGTGCCTAGGAGGTGGACACAAAAATTGAAGACCGTAGGGCAATGTCAACTCAAAAAATGGGGCCATATATAAATATCGTGCGACATGGTTTGTGGACGTCCAGACCGCCAGACTAGACCACTATTTTTTTATATGGACTGATGCCCCTCACCGACACTCCCCTTCCTAAAAAGTAATAATGCCCCTCCTATTATCACATAAAAGTGACAAAACTATCAAAAAGGCACCAAATTCCTCACGGGAAATGTGAGGAGAGGTAATAGAATCACTGAATGTTAAGGGATGAATCACACATCGAATAAAGAAAAAATTATAGATCAATTTATAAGGATTTGAACTACTCCTCTTAATAAGGTTGACATTTTAAGATAAAATCTCAAATCTTAATATGGTATCAGAGCATGCCCGATTTTACAATGTTGGGTACATCCAATATTGATTTGTTTGGCATGGTCCACGCTATGCGTGAGGGGCGTAATAGAATCCAACATTGGCTGGTGATATTTACACGATCCACTTGATGAGGTAAGAGCAATCCTCCCATAACAAGCCGATTTTGTTAGGTTGAGTTAGACTCAATATCATTCCTAACACTGAATTATGATACGAGGGATCATCATGGAAATTTACCAAAAAATCGGCTAAGTTCTAATATAGTTCATGTCTGAGAACCATGCATTAAAAATGCAAATGAATCGAATTAAATCGAAACATTCAGCTATCGAATAGATATGTTCGAGCTTGAAATCTTTTTGAAGTAACCTCTTCAGAGTACATCGAATTACTTGAATTACTATATTTTGAAGAGAATTGTTATCTGTACATCCCCTCACAGTAGGAGGGCTTACGACCAATAAAAAAATCGTGAGTCCCCCTATTGTGAGGGGACTATACACCGAGATGTGTACACATTGCAAAACCACCCTATTTCGAATGCCAAATGTGTCGGAGATAAAAACAGGGTGGGTGGTTGGGTGCATATAAGAATGTACCACTAATTTCCGCCACAACAACAAAATCATAACTTTTGCTTGTTCAAGTTGTTTATACAAGTTCTTATGTTTTCGCTGCTCCATTTGAGGGATTAAGTTGCAAGAAAATATCACACTGCAATATGTTGCAGTCTAGAGGTGGCAATCGAGCCGAGTAGCTCGTCGGCTCGCCCGCTCAGCTCGTACTGTAGCGATCCAGGGCCGCTCGGGCTCGTCAAAAGACGAGCACGAGCCGACCGGCCCCGTTTGTAGACGAGCCGAGCCCAAGAGCCGAGCTCGTAGGCTCGTGAAGAACCATTAAAAGAAACTAAAAAAAGCAAAAAAATAA
>CAIGRF010222031.1:6059-16419 GCA_903798235.1 Fraxinus ornus | reverse complement strand
ACCGACAAAATGAGTAATATTTTATTTTGAAAATCATTTTTGTATCTTTAGTTTACTTATGAGTAAGTTATTTAAATTAATTCAAATGTACATCTCTTAATTCGATTATTCTTCGTGTCCATCTGTACCAAAAAGCTGGTCGATGACACTGTAATGATTGAAAATGGGGTCCAATCAATGTCTAGCATAAGCAAATAAGTAAACAAAAAATTATATTTCAATTTATTCAACATTTCACATTATGTACGTAATTTCATAAAAAAAATTATTCACACACACACATATTAATTTTTTATTTAACATTGTCAATTATCTTACTTTAAAAATATTATATATATCATTCATTACAAATATAAGACGTGCAACGCATGTACTTACTGCTAGTTACACTAAAAAGAAGTTGGTTTAAGAATTAAAGTTCACAAATTAATGCCACAAATCATTATATTTATTGATCAAAAAATCTGATTATAATTCAATCAAATTCAACAATTGATTTTAATCACGAATTTCATAAAATTTTAAATTTTTTAACAACACATTCTATCAACTTTTACAAACAACTAATAAATATCTTGATTTTAATCTTAACAAAGGGGTTAAATTTATCCCATTTATCCACATCTTAGCAAAAATGGCGGGAAAACTTGTAAGCCTCTGCAATTGGCGGGAAATGTCTACCTCTACTTACACTATATATACACTAACTCAACACTCGGCGCGGCAAACCCTCCCATCAATTTATCCCCATTTCTAAAAACCCTAGCGCTCGAGTGAAGTAGTGAAAATCAACAATGGTGGGGCTGCCGTACGATTGTCTATCAAACCCACTGGGAGCCGTACGGTTGACGTTCGAGAAGGCAGTGGCTTCGGGATCTGACCCAGCCGCTTTTGACGGCAAGGATTGGGGCGCGTCCGATCTCTTCCATGACTTTCTTTTCGATAATGGTGGCCTCTCTCAGGTTTATTTTCTGCTTACAACTTCTTTTCAATATTAACTGATCGATTATGTAATTTGATAGAGGTATGATTTAGAAATAATTTATGTAATTTCGTTTTCCCTCATGTGGCTCGGAATCTGGTTATTAACCAAGATTAAGCTGGCTGATCGATAATTACACAAGCGTTTATAACTACTGAACTGGAATGGGGAAAGTGCTTGAAAAGTCAATTGTCTATTAATGAATGTACAGACGTTCAAGCATAACGTACAACAAAAATTTGTAGTATATTATGCAGCGTAGGTTGTACCTTTTTTCTGACAAGATTGCTCCAATGTATGGACATTGGCTGTTAGATTTTTGCATTAGGTATACTATTTGCCACAGGTGATTTTATTTTACATATTGCGGATTTGACTAGTTTAAAAATGTGCCTTAATCAATATGTCTTCAATTAATTTGGTATGTTGTATAGTTTTTTCTGCTTTACTGGGTCGATAACGTTAGAATTCATTTTATCAAAATGAAATATCTGATCTTTATTGTATGATTTGATGATAATTAGGTGCCGATGCTTAATCCTTCAACTTTAAAATGGGTTCAGCCTAATACTTTGGTTCGGTTCCGTGGTATGATCCAAGACATGCTGGGTAATGAATTTTATGTTGGAGCTCACAAGGTATTAGGTCTCCTTCCATTCTTGCATAGCTGCGTTTTGAAAAACTAATTTCATATTTCTCATTGTTTTGGGATATAAGAACTAGAGATGGTACTTGGCCTTATCTTTCTCTTTCTTTGATGCAGGATGGGGATATTTGGAGAACCAATAAATTCACAGACACCACTCAATTTCCTATGACTCCTTCATCTGATATGCGGATATGGGAGCGTCGGTTGCTTTATTGTGTTCCTGTGAGTTATCCCATACGAGTTTCCATTTTTACTCGAGTCCACCAACGATGTTCTATCTCCATGGTTGACAGTTTTTAAGCTCGATGGTTTATTTAAATCTTACTCAATGTGATTGCCTTCCTTTTGTTATAGGTCCCGGGACAGAATTCATGGACTGACTTTTCTCCTGAAGCTGTGAATAATCCACATACCAACTCTTTTTCTCCACAAAGGGAGAAACGGCAGAGGGAGGATGATGCAACTATTACTGATGTTGACATGCAAGTATGTCCCCCTCTCTACCTAGTTGTCTCAATGTACTTGCATTTTATAATACTCAGCTGACAAGGGCACTGAAATTTACCTGGATAAAATACAAGGACCCTATTCTATCCATTCGGTCTGATCCTCATTTATACTGAGGAATGGAACTATAGAGCTTTGCCATATAACCTAGTACAAATGTGACGTTGCTGATATGTAATTGCATGTCGGATAATATACATGTTTCCAATGTAGCCTCTACTTTGTTTTCCTGCTATGGTTGCACTTTTAGCGTATATTTAGTAGTTGGAGTCGCACATTTTTCACATTTTAAAATTTGACAAATCTCATTTAATGACAGGATTCGTGTCATGAGCTTCAGGCTTCTCCAAGTGCTAAAAAAATGGTAAATAGAAAGCTGTCGATTGGCCTTTCTTGATCATTCTTCGATTTTGTATCTGTAATAAATTCTTCCACAGCTTCGTGATGCAGTAATCTACCCAAAGTTTCAGTTTTCGGTATGATGCGTCTAACGGATTACAACTTTTTTCTTTTAGAGGGAGGATGAAATGGATTTTCAGCTTTTGAATTCACAGAAGACTGCAACTGAGGAAACTTCTTCAAATGCAAGTTTGGTGCTCGACGCTGAAAGAAAATCTTTTCCCTGTCTAGTGAAGGTGAATTCAGTTTCCAGTTAAAGTTGCATAAAACAATATGTACATAAAATATTATCTGACACCAAACCGTTTCGACCTTGAACTTTGAATGCTATAGATATATGATACTCCAGAGACCGACTTGAAGCTGAATGATGTTTTTGAATTTGTTGGCGTCTTCACTTTTGATCCAGATCTTACTGCAGAAAAAGATGGTAGTGATGAATTAGCGCATGACTTTGATGAAGATGTATTAGTTCACATGCCTCCTAGCAAGGTCTTTATTTATCTCCAGATGTTATTTTTTCTTGCCACGTTTAATTTTTCTAGCATGAAAGTCTATATATTTTATTTGGAGTTTTTCAATCTATGATGTCAAAGTGTTATTGAATTTAAAGAATTGTAGACTCGATGCAATAACTTAATCTACCGGTTTCTTAGCTTCACTCTTAGATCAGACAATCTAATATATATTGCTTGAACTTCTGAGATATATAATCAGATTTTGCTGTTTAATCAGTGACGTCTCTATGGCTAAATGCATTCATTCTGATCTTTTGGATTTTTGTATCCACGAAATCAAAATGATTACGATATGTTTGGCCAAAGCCAGCATCAGTAGACCAATGGTTACTTAGTTGTGACTCATAATTTTTAACAGTTCTAGACGATAACATGAAAGTTGGGATCTTTTGTAAGACCAGCATTGGTTAGTGATTATTGATTGTAACATTGTGTCATCTTAGGATTCGAATCAGGATTCTAACAACAATAAATATAACACCCTGGTTCACAAAGAGTTTTTTATGCTTCTGGGGTTATGGTGCTGTTACACTTCGGACTTTCTGTAAAATTATTAATAGTCTGTGATTTCTTTTTTTATGGAGAAAGTTCTCTCCAGCCTGTAAAGAATAGACAATAACATGATAACCTGCTTTATTTCAGGTACCTCGGCTTCACTGTCTCGTACACAGGAAGCTTGCAATTAATGATTTTCTTTCAGTTTGTCCAACATTTGAGGTAAGCTTTATTTACTTGAACTTGATCTATGCCTCTGTCAGTTGATCTGCTTAATAGTCAACCCTCAGCTAATTTCCCCTTGTCTGTTTATTTTGATAGCCCTTTTGAGAGCTAATTTTCTTGTTATGATCACAGTTAAAATCAAATGCAGTAAATCTCTATCAGTTGATCTGCTTAATAGTCAACCCTCAGCTAATTTTCCCTTGTCTGTTTATTTTGATAGCCCTTTTGAGAGCTAATTTTCTAGTTATGATCACAGTTAAAATCAAATGCAGTAAAAGAATTAAGGGAAGCTCTGCTTGGACATCTTACTGCTGTTCTTGGAAATGACAGGGTGACAGCTCAATACATTTTATTGCACCTATTATCCAGGGTAAGTATACCTGTCTGTTCCTCTAGTTGCAGAACTAAGTGTACCAAGCATTGTACAATATTTTGGTTTTCTTAAAATGTGATTTTCTTGCGGATGTTTGCTTCAGAAGTTGAAGACTTTTACTCCCTCCGGATATTGAAACTTTTTTATGAACAAATGACTACATCACTGTGCAGGTGCATGCTAGGGTGGATACAATTGCTGTTGGGAAGTTGTCACTAAATCTTACTTGCTTTAACAAGGAGAGCACATCTGTTTTTGGCAATCGTCTTAAACTTGCAATAGAGGACCTTCTACCTTTCACGCATTATTTGCCTCTCACGATAGAACATCTCAATACCGTTTCACTTTCCCCAAAAAAGGATTACAATACAAACAGGTTAATACAAATTTTAGTTTCGTAACTACAAAATTATTCTCTTCATGTAGTTTATTTTTGGCCCAACATTGTAATATTGATGACATTTCATGTCAATTTACACGATCCATTCTACAGGCTGGTATCTGGCGTTCTGCAGCTAGCCGAGGGTTCTCACTTAACTATGGATGAGACTGAATTGCAAGCTGGGACCCTCAACTCAATTGGCGTTGAAAATGCAAGAGTGTTAAAAAGCTTGATGGAATCGCAAAAGGTACATTTTATAAAAGCAGTAGAGGATAACCTCATTATTTTGTTCATTATAGGACCTGGCACCATCTGGTCCTCCATAAGATTATTCCTCGAGTTTCCAAAATTAGTGTAAAGAAGTGCTCCAAATTTTCCTCGGATACGATCTGGAAAAAAGTTGTCATAATCTGGTGCTTGATGGATTGGAATTCCGGGGATCTAATGTCTGCAATCCGTTAACATGCTTGTTGCTGATTGTTTCTTCCACCTTTTTTTCCTTTTCTTAGGTGGAGTATGACTTTAAATACTATAAAATGGAGATGGCTGCAGATGTTCAACTGTTGATCCTTTCTGATGGGAAATCAAACCTTCTGCCTGCTGATCTAGTTCTCCCTTTTCGACCATCCTCAGTAGATTCACCTTCAGCAATGGACGCAGATACGCTGAAAACTTGGAGATGGTACTTGGCTACCATGCAATCACTTCCTCATTCTATTGAGCCAGATATGCAGAAGGTGTGAATTGAGCTTGCTCCTTGGTTTCGTTATTCCACTAAAAGCACACCTTCATATGGAAGGAGGGCTTGTCTTATTTATATCAGATAATCAAATTTTCTGCTGCATTCCATACATAATACCTTCTTCCAGAAGAAGTCACGTCAACGTTAATGTTCTGACATGTTGCAGGTGGTAGAAGATGATTTAGTAGCGGCAAGGCAAGCTGACCGAAGCTTAGGCAGCCAAGATCTTAGCAGGTTTGAAGAACTGAATTTTGGTAGTCTGGTTTCCAAATTATATATTCATTCTCTAATTTATAAAATCTTGCAGATGGCTGACCATGGGCCGCCTACTATCGACCAGTTTTGGTGAAACCTGTTTGACAATGGAACATTGGCAAATGGTGAAGGAACTTGAGCAACTCAGAAGGGAGAGACTTCAGGGCAGTATGTAAAGAAAATCATAAAGAAACCATGTAAATTCTTCTTGGAATTGGGACGATAATATTACATTTTCGTGCAATTCATATTTGAAAGCACTGAGTTGCTTTAATTATCATTTGAAAAAAAACTAATCTCATAAAAGTGAAAAATATAATAGTAAAAACATAATAATTGAGCAGGATTGCTAAATTGGAAGAAATAAAGATTATCTGAATAACAATGACTAGCATTAATCTGAATGACAATGACAATATCATTATACGTTGGCTGCTAAGTTACTCTTTATTAGAGCAAAAGGAGTAGGAAATATCATTTTATTCTGCTATACTGGGCCACCAGAATATGCTAACAAGGTTTTATTGTGGGAAATACGCTTTATTAATGCTGAAGACTTGGGGATATAATATTGTACATAATGTTTTCTTTGGATCACCTGCTCCTTGAATTTGAAAAATATCAATATCACCGCTTTGCATCCAGCTCAACAAAACACTTTATTGCTTGCCGGCTCTATACCTGAGCATGGAAAGTGCACAAATAGAATTTTTCACACAGAATTAACTGCGAAGATAAGGGTAAATGCAAAACAAGCATAACTAGCTACACCTAGACCATGAGATCTCGTATTTTGCATGAGTTGCTTTTGTAGCAGTAACTAAAAGTTGCATTAATCATTATTTGTGTATTGGATATAATTTTCCCTTGTAGTAGTCTACTAGACATTAAACCAACCTAAAGCATGAAAGAAACAAAAAATCCTAAAATATTGTATTTAAAAAATAAAAAAGAAGAAGAAGAAGAAGCTAAAGTCATGTTTGCTATAAGTCTAATAATAACAAATATGGTATATATTAAACATGCAAAAACTGTAGTCATCTCATTCCCTGTTGTACTATGCTTTTCAATATCGGACTTGTTAAAAAAGAAAACACAATGTTGGTTTCATGGAAGGAGCCTAGAGCGAGAATGCATTCAAGTGTCTTCAAATTCTGAAAGCAATCAAAAATAGTGAACGACGCTGCACCATCAAGAATAAAAATTTTGTGTAAGATGATGTTAATAAACACTCTATTTTAGACTCAATTGCAACCTTAATTGTGTTTCAAGATTTGAGACTCATACCAGTGTTCTCAAGTCCCACGAAGGGCGCGGACACGATCTTGAATAAGTTTTCTTTCCCAGTCTGCTACATCCTCAAAAGCATATTCTGGTAAACTCTCAAAAGGTTCCTTCCCAGGGTCATTGTTAGCCAAATCATAAGTGGCTCCACGAATCGCTCTCTTGTTAGGACCACAAGGTCTCTTTGAAGTGAGTGTATCATATGCCGTGTTAAGCTGTTAAGAAGGCACACGGACAAGTATTTCAGAGAGCACGTATTTTCTTTTGAGAGCACAGATGAGTTACAAAGAGTTTAAGGTTTGGAGCTAAATCCCATTGTTTCTTAATAACTGCAGCTCACGATATTATTTTGAATGACTTCAACAATGCAACAAAAAAAGAGCACTTACGTCCATATTGCAGAACCAGAACATGTAAGCGATTGCAACAGCTGGTGCCCTTCCCAAACCAGCAGTACAATGAACATATGCTCGTCCATTGCCTTCTGATATTGCCCATTCGAGTGAGGAAACAGCTTTCGGTAATCCACTTCTTAAGGAATCTGGATCAAAATCTCTTGCCTGTAAATAGGAAAGATAATAACTACAAAGTTATAAAATCACAATAAATTATTGATAGAACATGAGAAATGAAGAGTTGTTGAAAGAAAAAGCTCCTAAAAGATATGGAAGCTAGGATCTAACAAACTTTTCTCTGTTTGTATCCACTCAGAAAGGAGTACGAGGCTATTGTTGGTGGAATTACATGATATTTTTGCATAATCTTTTACATATAAAGATGACTAAGGTATGCATATTCAAAAGAAAAGCAAAATCCAAATTAGTTTTTGTAATTTGGAAAGAGTTGATAAAATATCAATGCATATCATAGGGAGAAATTGAACTAAAATGCTTGGTGTAACACACTTTAAAAGACATTGCAACAAATGGAGATTAGCTTACAGGCCTTCTCATGTGACGGATTCCGAGTTCCTTGCATCGTTCTATTATAGATGGTAGGTCAATTCCCCAATATTCTACGTCTGTGTCCTGCTGCAAGTTGAGAATATAACTGACATTCTGGTCCTCTTTCAGATGATTTATGTCTTCAACTTTCTGAGGTTGGGATCCAACAATCAGATTTTCAGTTATCAATGTGTAGTTCATCCCTGAAGCAGAGGAATATTCTTTATCAGATTACTTATAACGACCATGTGACCTTTAAATGAGGAATCTCAAAGATGCTGAATGAATTTATCATTTTTCCGGAATTTCAAATCAATAAAGGATATAGAATTGATGACTGAGCTTAATGGAACAGCGGCGAACATATTCTTAAATGCAGAAAGTTCCCAGAATAGTCTTGTCTTATCTCTAATCTAAAAGGGCGTCAAAATTAAATATAATCCAACTACTACAAAAAGTTCAATCAAATATTATTTGAACAGCAGAAGAAAACTAACCGAGATCATGATGATACTCATATGGGTTCCTCATCGTTCTCTTCATTGCTATGTTATAGTCTTCCATTTTCCTGCTGGTTGAGATCCCTTTATTTGCTTCAGTTTCACTCCCGGGAAGTTTGCAAGAAATTTGTGTGAATTTGAAGGAATTGATTGAGGCCCAGATGGGATTGCCTGCAGATATTGCGTTCTTCGTATTTGTTGAAGAGAATCGCAAAACAGTGGGATGCGTAGAGAAGTACAAGTAGCTGCAGCTGTATCCAACACCCACCATGGTTTTCCTCTCTCACACGCGCATCAATGGTGCATCACGTTTTCACTATTTTTGTGGCTGCGGGTTCTTATTTATACTTTTTTACTACAATGCCCTCTCATAAGAATAGGATAAAGATATTTGTGAAGAAAAATATGTACCGAATTGTTTACCCCTCTCACGCGCATGTAGGCTCACGTGAATAAAAAAATTTCAAGATGTGATCCCCACCCCCTATTGTGAGTAGTCTGTAGGAGATTATATAAAAAAATTCGGTACATATAATATAGTCTTCAAGAATAATATTATCTAGTCGGAGATACTCGAATATACTTGACATGTTCAATTAAATAAATTATATGGCATTGCATATGGATAAATCAACCATTTAATGGCTTTTAGTTGCCAATACCAGTATGACTGAATAGTATTACTCTAGTATTAATATAAATTTCTAACTTGGATGGTCGACCGAGTTTGAACAAAATACATTTAAAGGTGTTTACTAGCATATATTGATCGGACAACGAATGATTGGGCATAATAACTATCTTGTTCGAATATTCCTTATATGACTGTTGTAACAAACGAGTCCTTATTGGGCAATTTATTTGTAAAACTCTGAAATTTTATAGAATATGATACGCAACATGTATGATAATTTAAGAAGGTATTAGGTCCAATAGAATATTTTTAGAAAGTTCAAGGACCTAAGTGCAACTTAAAAAAATTATTCAATTATTTGAGAAAATATTATTAGGCTGCAAATAATAACATCAAGAGATTGTTACTTATGAGAAGTCGAGTTCTGGTTAATTTAGTGAATTCTAAAATGTTTAAGAATTAAAGTGAAAATAAGTATTAAATTTCATATTTTAATTTATTTGGGCCGAATGTGTAGTTTTTGGAGAGAGAATTACTATATGGGAACAATACATAAATCAGGTTTTTAAGTATCACTATTTCAAAAATACAAAAACAAGTTTCAATTTTCAAAAAGCAGGTTTTCATTAATATTATTTATGAATGAATGAATGAATTATATATTTTATTAATAAGTATATGAATGTCACAGATCTATGCAATTTGGTCACAATTCAAAAATTTTAAGGTCACAATTCAAAATTTTTATAGGTGTCATTTCGTTCATCGGTCACAAATTAAAAATTTAAAAATCACAATTTGTTCATCGATCACAAATCACAAAATTTATAAGTCACACAACTTATTTTATGATCACAAAACATCAAATTATAGGTCACATATTACTTTTATTGGTCACAAATTAATAAATTTGTTGATCGCACGACATTTATTAGTCACAATTTATTCTTTATTGGTCACACCAACTAATTTACTGGTCACAATCAATAAATCATTTGTGACCACCATCAACACAATGCCACCGTCGTCTCGGTCACCAACACCACCATCACCACTACTTCCTAGCAACAAAATCACTGTTTCAAACATCGCAGTCAACGTTTTCATCACCACCACTACACCAAACCGTCAACATCACCACCATCACTGAATCTAACAACATCACCGTCTGATCTACCGTTGATCCAACAAACCCCACCTCCACCGCTAGATCCACCATCAACACTAGATCCACCACCATTGCCACCAACAAAAATCACCACACCAAAACATGTAAACTACCGCTAGTACCATTTACCATGCAAGGCGCCTTTGCCATCATAGCACCTCCACAATCCATTAACCAGCCTCAACAACCACCACCACCATATATTACCACCGCCTGCCACAGCCACCGTCTTCATTACCCCCAACATAAAACATCAAACCCAACAGCCACCCGCTTCGTTACAGAGAGTGATATTGTTGCTAC
>CAIGRF010222006.1:0-12479 GCA_903798235.1 Fraxinus ornus | reverse complement strand
AAAACAAACTGATGAATTTGTTAGATAAGAGAAGTGCTGATGGAACTTGATGCTGTCATAGGATTGTCCTACTTCAAATGTGCATTGATGGTGACCAAATAGTGCAAAATAATTTATGATAATATTGTTCAAATGGTTAAATAAATTAAATACATATTGAAAAACAAAAAATAAGGTATATTGAAATAATTGAATTGTAGTAGGGTTAGAATTATCTCAAAAATCATTCTCACTCGATGTGATATTTAATATATTATAAATATGTGAAAGTTATATAAAGACAAGATCAACAAAGAAAATAGTTGAAAAACGAGAAAAAACATGACGAAGGACAATGTGATAGGAATCAAATAGAATGACAAGTAATTAGCTTGTGTTATTTAATGCTGAACGATGCTACTTCTAATTAAATAAAATGAAACCTAAGATAATGAAGAGTATTGTTGTTCCTTCTACTGTCTCATTCTATTTTGTGCTCTTGTGTCTCTCACTTGCTTACTAAGACTAAAGAATGATCTTTTTGATCAAGTAAATTCAATAAAACAACAACTAGTACCCCGTATAAAAGCGGCTATAAAGTAGAGTGCCTTGGCCAATTTGAAAGATCATTTAATGTGGGCACCTTTGGCTTTTAGGAATGATAGACCGACCATAAAATATTTGTTCTCTCGCCTTTTTTTTTTTAATAGCAAAACACTAATACAACCTCAGTGGGTTTTCAAGCTCCTTCAAGAAAGGTTGATGGAGATTAGGATTCCCCAACCATGTAATACATCAAACTCACAAGAATCAAAAGGAGATGGACATATACCTAACCTCCGAAAATAAAAGTGTGCAACAAATGAAGAAGTGAAGTAAGTGGGAAAGTTTTACTTCTCATACTAGGATAAAACATGTAAAAATCTCTAATGACCCTAAAGTTGGGAAGGCCATGTCTGTCTATCTGAACAAGAGCATGAATTTGGCGAGGAAGGTCGAGGGTCCATACTCATGGTAATGACGATGGTCCTAATCTTTAGATGCAAGGGAATCGACAACTTGGTTTTCTTCTCGGTAGATGTGGAAAACTAAATCTCTATCAAAATAAAGATGGTGTCTGATGCATCTAAGAATATCCTGGATAGCCTATGGTTTCCCATCCCGAGCGATGCAGTGAATGGTCAATGAGTCTATGTCCACCCAAAGATGTAATACTACAAGCTATATGGCAAGTAGGATACCTAGTATTTAACTCAACATCGAGAATAAGACATTCCCCAAATAAAGATTAGAATGATCGCATGTAGCGATGAAGTTGGTCCTGTATAATTCCCACATCTTAGGTCAAGCGTTGATGAGCATTTTGAACTAGGACCGAGCTGCTCTGCTAGACCTTTTACAGGCTTGGCAGAGCAGCTCGGCTTGGCTCTTTAACTCTATTCGATACTGCTGACATAAATTGATCATGTGATAACTAATAATGATGATCACGATCATTACACGTCATTAATCATTAATTACAACGTCAAACAAGTACAACTTTAATGAGATAAATTACGATTACCTTCAATTTTAGCCCGTGATTGATAACCATTAAAAGAAAACTTTTTTTTCTCGAACTTATTTTGAAGAACATTCTCATAATAAAATATTTTGCACGTAAATTTAAAACTTTTGTAGCACTTGTTTGATGTCTATTATTGTATACAAATAATATTTTGAATAGTGATTTTTCGAAGAATTTATAGTTTGAAAGTCACATGTTCAAGTAATAAAATTGGATGAATTTACCTTATTGAATTGAGTTAACAAATTGAACAAAATTGAAATATAATTATCGCAAATGAAATTTTTCACTCGTGAATATTTGAAGGCCTGTCATTTCTACCACCAGAGCCCATGTAAAAAGGTTGATCCCCCTTGTACACGTCGAGCTCATTTTTTCTTGGTCTATGAAGACAAAATATAAGAGTATATTTAAAAAAAAATTTATTTTTAAAGAGCATATTCTACAAGAATGAAAATTTGTGAATATTTCAATAGGCACTTTATATTTAAAGTTTAATTTTACTATTACCAAAATATATTTATTATTTATTCATATCTTTTATTTTTACTAGGTTCCTTTCAAATTATTATATTATTTTTCTCCATTGAAAATTGAAATATTTTGAATGCATTTAATTATAAAGTGAGTTTACAGTAAAATAGAAATGTGAAAACTTAAATAAACCAAATAGGCTATTCATTTAGTAGCTAAATTTACTCCAACAAACGCACCATTAACTTACTCTCCAACTAACATGCCATTAACTTGCACTCCAACAAATACGTCCTTAACATGACAAATTAATCACCAAATATTCTCTCTAGAACCACACACCAAGGTCCGAGAAATTATCAAAACCTAATAATCAAATGCCAAACATTTTTTAAAATGAATTTCGGATTGCATACACGGACATATACACCATCATGAAATAAGTTGAATATCAAGGCACGATTATATTGTGCCCATGTTTGAGCCACATTCTCATTTTTCTAATCATTTTCAACAGAACATTTTTCAATAAAAAAATATTTTCCATCAAATCAATAACTTTCCTTCTTTTTCAACCACATATTCACCATCACATCATCCAAAAAAATGCACTCTCTCCTAAAAAATGTGCATCAAACGCACTCTGTAACAAGAATGAAGAATTCAAATCTTTCACCAAGGAGATCTATATTAATCGATATAGAGAGATTATGGTGATTCAAATTGTCTTCCGATGCAGTAATGTTGCTATTTTCTGACTACATTTAGGTGATTATCTCTTCATCCTTTTTTTTTTTAATTAAATTATATTCATGGAAGGGCATTTCATGGAAAGACGTGAAATGAGATTATTCAAAAATACATAAATTACAAATTATGGTTTTAATTTTAGAAGCTAGTATTTTTAAACATATTAAAAATTTTATCTAGTATTTTTAATTAACATTCTCACGACACAGTATGATGTTTATATCAAGGCATATATACAAATTTCTCCCAAAAAAATATCTTTTATATAAACTGCTGCAGTAATATAAAAAACCATTTGGACCCGACCCGATTCAGGTTGGGTCAGTTTAAGGGTAGGAATTGGGTCGGGTTGGGAAAGCCCAAACCAAGTATTTCGGCTTGGGTCGATTTTGGGCCAAACCCGATCCATTGCCCACCCCTAAATTACTGCCCACTCCTCGCTAAGTTGCCTTCCTTTATAGAAAACAAATAAAAATAAAAATAAAAAATTAAGCTAATCTTCACGCTGATCATCGTCCTTTAAGAGCGTGTTCACTATACAGTACTCAACCGCACGGTATAGGGAACAAATTTTGTTGCTAAAAATACTGAAATAGATCCTCCTCAACCTTGATAAACAATTTTGCCACCAGAAAATCTAAAAACATGAAGAACGACTGCAAAAGCTTCAAGAACATCTTCGATTTATTATAGCAACTAAAATATTGAAACTGGGTCGAAAATCAGCAATACAATTATATCAGGACGTGAAAAAATTACAACTAGGATCAACTATTTTCTTATAGTCCTTGTATTCTTCAGACCTTGTGGAATCCCATAAAATCCTTTACATTTGTGAAGTTCATGAAACTACAATAATGATTCTACACTAAGAAACAGGTGTACTCGAATATAAGAGAGTGAAGAATTGTTCAACTTCTGGTATGCTACAGATATTTTGGACGTACCTACTCCTATAAGGTTCTTTCAGTAGCTGCTGACCAATCTGAGCGATTCGTGGAAGGAGTTTAGCAAGTGGCATTCCATACGATAAAATGCCTTCTCCACATTGGGAACTAATATCTTCCAAAAGTTCGTTCACCAGTTTTTTTAATGACATTTCGATAATATTCCCAAATTCAACACTGCACAAAGTCACAAGAATAAAGGAAGTGAAGAAGTTGATATATAAAATTGGAATCAAGCAAAGATTAGAACATCAGAAATTGGTAGTATTATAAATGTAATATATAATTGTTGAGGCTTGATCTGAACTTTCAACTTATGAAATTGTAATGAGTAAATTACATTCACAGTATTTAATTCCAATCAGGTAACTCTGTCCAATTGCGTTACTTAGACCAATGGAAATCGATCACGATGATGGTCTTCATTTATTTCACTCAACCTATAATTATTCCACATCAACAACTAACGACCACATTTGCACATTTGATGACCATTTGTGTATCACGTCATCGATTTTCGTCGGTGGAATTGGACAAAGTTGTCTTAATTAAAATCAAATTGGGGTGTAGTTACCCTATTGAAATTGAATTAAAATGCATTTACGCAATTAAATAAAATTAAAAGTATAGCCCCTATTCGACAACCATTAAAAGAAAACTCTTGCATACAAGTATGGCAATGACCACCATTGAAAGTATAGCAACCACGAATGGTATTTATCCAAATTGTAACATACACGCATGCAGGATAACTTGAAAAAGGATAAAACTAGCAGCAACATATAATTATTTCCCGTATTGCTTGTGTGGATGTAAGCAAATCAAGATATTATGCAATCTGTGTGAGCCTCTAGACTTGAGTTTTAATCCAAAGTTAGGATGTACCATTGTCACCTGAGTCACTATGAGTATGTCAGACTAAGCGCAAAAGATTAAAAGTTACTGCTTTGAAAAAAAAAAAAAAGAAAAAGACTTTCAAGCTTAGATGTATGTTTGGCTTAGCATAAAAGTCACTTTTAAGTAAGTTACTAAAGCTTTAGCCAAACACGGTCAATTGGGGGACCAAACTTTCTCTTGTTCTTATTCTCTCTTCGATCATAAGAAGTTGAGCATTTGAAGCAGATTGACAAACAAAAAGTTTGAATTTAGTGCTTATTTTGCATTGCAGTATGAAGGTTAGATTCAGACCTTAATTGCTGAACCACACGAAACATAAACATACCTCGTTAACACTGCACGTGTTTCGCTCATAAGTTGATCGAGTTTCGTTGTATGAGAAAGATCTGAATAACTGCTACTGCTGGAGGGTGAAACAAGGCTGTGTACTCTAGAATCTTCGGGCATCAAATAGCCTACCCAGTGATGAGGGCTCCCCATGCTCATAAAAGTGTCCAATATTTGAACAATGGTTTCGTGAAGTACGGGAGCATTGAAGAAATCCTTCAATTGCTTTCTGTAAACGAGTAGGTTATAAGCATTTATTAACAGGGGTTTCAGAATTCCAAGTAATAATCCAAATAATGAACTTCCTGTAATATCAAATTCTACAGAACATAGCCCATTTAGCTTCAGGTAAATCAAGTAAGCATACATTAGATTGAACACTAAAATATAGGAAGCACAAAAAAATCACATTTTCAGATTCCAATAGAAAAGGCTGGAAACCTTCAATCACTCAAAACAATAGGAAAAAGAATTACTTTGAAGTTTCTTCGCACGTTAAATTTGAAATTAGCAACATCATTTGCACAAAGTCTATATCTAGATGATTTCGGTGAAATACAGACATGAATCTCATATGCAGTAAAACAGATTATTCTCTGCAAGAACCACCAGTGCATCGTGGGAAAAGAATTAAAACTTCTTCCCTCATCTAAGATCTAACCAACTCTATGAAAATTGTTGGTCTATCAAATGAATAAAAAATTTGTAGTGCGTATCATGAACTATAAGGGATCAAGTTGATGGAGTTTCATAAGCATTCGATGCACGAACTTATTCTCCCGTTGTTTCTTTTATACATAAAATGGTCGAATCCTCGTCTCCCTTTCCATTTTCATGCTCCCTGTTCTTTGTTGGAAAGTAAATCATCAAGGGAAGACAATCAAACAAACCAAGAGCATGTTTGTTTTGGATTAAAATCTGATTTTAATCTAAGTCAAAGTCAAATAATCAATATAAACCATATCTTTCATGGTCTCACAACTTTTTAACCACACATTTCAAAAATTTCTATCACAGTCTACTAAAAATCTAATTTAAATCCCTACCAAACACCCTCCAAATATGCCTTAGGATCAAATTTTCAATTCAAGATTTATCCCATGTTCAGAAACCCACATTCGTTTTAAACTTACTGATATCATCCAGAAAATTACACGAGCAGCGAACACCTTGTTAGAGGCTGAAAAAGAACAGAAAAGACCTCTGTAATGGTTTGAGATAAGAAGACAACTAAACCTTGTTCAATCAGTACATGGATCCTATTTCTCCAGCCATTTGGTTCTTCATTACTTCTACTGAAGATCCAATGTATCTAGTTCTTTCACAACAACAGACCATATAAATTTTAGTATACATCTTGCCCTTCTAACCTGTTCTACTGATAATGGCACAAACTGTGACACTTCACAATAATAAGATGCTGATTGTGTTGTGGAAATGAATTGACTTCATAAGCAATATTTGAAGTAGAAAAGAATGAATTAGAGGGCTAAGAAGAATTGTAGATGGGGAAGAGGAAGAATAAGAGAGGGCGAGAGTCCAAGAACCCTCTCAAAATAAAGAAAAAAATCCCAAACCATTCTTTTATGCCACAAAATCTATTTCCTTCGTGGTGGTAGAGAGAAAGAAGATGCAATTGTTCAAATGTTGCTTTGAATAAATCCTGAAATTTTCACGTGTAGTCTGAAAGCAGAATAAATGTTGCCAGATATTTAGATGTGAGAGATCAACAAGGTAAGCATCATCAGAACCAGCTGCATGGATATAGATTAGTAAGATTGAGATTTTCTCACAAAATGCTGAAACTTGTTCAGTAACTAACAAGAGAAGTATGAAGTTCCATCGAAGATATCGGGAGATTATACAAGAGTCGATGAATTGTCAGAATCTGAGGCAGGGAAAGAATCCGAAATAAATTCTTGGGATAAACTGATGGTCAACCATGAGCAAGTTGGGATAAAATCTTCCTTACTCCTTCCTGGACCAGGGAGTAAACTATGACAGTGGTCAACCAAATCACCAGAGGTTTAAAAAAAATTCACAGAATTTTCCTGAATTTATTGAATCTGAATGAGAAAAGCAAGTTGATAAATGGATCTCCATATATAGCTGAGGTAGAACACAATCAAACAAGAGAGGATAAAATTTAGAGGGAGACTTGTAATTGCATTCAATGATATAAATAGTGTCTCAATACAAATAAAGTAGCCACTTTATAGAGTCTAAACTAGGATCAATAAGGAAAACGAGGGTTTCCTCTATACAGGAAACAAAATAATTTGTCTTCCAAATGCAATAAACGCAATAATGGAAAATACTATAAAGTCCTGATTTATTTAATTTCTCCTACACCTAGAATATACTTTTCATGTTGCATCAATAGCATAAGTGCGTCCTCTGGGAGAGTAAGCAGTTAATAAAAAAAAAAGTTCATGAATAGAAAAGGTCTAAAGATAAAACAGAGGCAGAAACTTTTAGAGGATTGGGAGCTCAATAAACCAGGAAGAGATCAAATAGGAGGACAGAAAACCATAGAAGGGGAAAGAAATTATTTGTCTAGGTTTATCATTTTGGCTTGGTGTTCTATTGGCTCTTGTTCTTCAACCTATAGACATTACTAGCAATGGTACTAGAAAAAGAATCCAATGATGCTTGGTTTTGATTGTAAAATCATATACTGTTTTCAAAATCTAAATAAACTCCGTGCTGTGGTAATTAACTTCTTACTCATTAATAATGAGGTTATTAACTATAAAATAAAAACAACATTATTATAAAACATAAAGACAAAGTCTCAAACTAAACAAGAAAAAGTTATTTATATATGCAAATTGTTACGAAAAGAAAAAATACCACAAAGTCATTATTATTAAATTAAACAAGCCAATATGAAATGATACATGTAAATTGTGCTTCATGAATACATGGATTGCAGAAAATAGTTTGAAAGGAAATTCTGAAAATTTTCGGATGAGGTCAAAAAAGGTAAAAAGTTCAAAACCTTACCTACAGCAAAAGATGCAAGTAGAAGCTTTAAAGGTTAATGACTTAATTTGAGAAGTTCATTGCCGAAATACAGAAAACAAGGTTGGGAAGGGAGATGTACAAGGCTTTTACAACTCAAATGACAGCCTGAAAAATAAACTGCTTTGGCCAATATATCCACGGTAATTTGGAGGGTCAGTGGTTTTAATAACTAAGCTTGATGAAGTAAAACAACTGTGGAGGTTCAGAATGGCTGTGCTCTTGCCTAGCTATCCTTCATTGGGATGCCAATTCAACTTCAGCTTAGAGAAGCACTAGGATCTCTAAATTTACACATATTCTCAACACAATCATTAAAACAAAAAAAAAAAAAGGAAAGGAAAAAACCAAAGAAGACCTCTGGAATGAAGATGTCCAAACCACAGCAGATTTTACTTTTCAAGAAACTCAATAAGCCTACCCTTTAAGTACTTCAGATGTTGCCACCTCTATATCAGAGATCAAGGCAGGCAGGCCAAAGTTTGAAAGATGATCTGCATATGCCAGAAACTGCTGCTCATCATTTCTGTCAATTAGGTCAGCTTCATCCTGGATCATAAGAATGGCAGATCCTTCAAATATGTAATAAAATAAAGCTGAAGGAGAAGATTGAATAACAGGATAAACTTTGCTTTTTGGAAAGCATTAGCTGTGCTTTTCAATGATGAAAATTTAAGTCAACGCATAAAACCATATAGCCCAAGATATGCAGCAACCTAATCACAATCCTCAAGTCCAATACATAACTTAAATGAAATCCTAATGCACCATATTATAAACCTATAGTATAACTTACTTACAACAATCGCATCCTTGTATGGTTGGACATGGAAAGGTATTAATACTATACTAGGGGTGAAAGATCAATTGAAATACAAATCACACCAGGTAGAAAGGGAAGTGCTTATGCGATGTGAGAGGGCTGAGAAGACGTATGAGAGAGAGAGCGAGCTTTAAAAAAAAAAAACAGAAAGGAGGAGACTGTCTAAATAATAAAGCATAATAATATTATGCCGTGTTGTAATTATTTTCTCCCATGAAAAAGAAAGAAACGTATTGTAATTTTTCTTCCAAGGGAAATATTCATTGACCCAAAAGAGGCATGAAAAGGCTGATACAAATTAGTTTTGTCTTAGAGTATCCCTTAACTGGTGCTCTCTAAGAGAGGAAAAGAGTATATCAAATCTCAAGCAGTTCATTCTACCCTTTGAATGTAACTCAGTTCTTAAAATAAAACTTGTAGTACGAAGTGGATGAATTTTCAGTAGCTCATTTCAATATCATGTCTTGCCTAGCAAATACAAGGTGCTTCTTCATGGTCTACAGATGAAATCCAAGAGGTCTACAAAATTATAATTTTCCAAAAGAGTCAAACAGAGTTATGTGATTTAATTGGAGTCCTGGACTTCTAAAGAGAGAAAACTCTTGTTCTTTCCCAGAAGGCAAATGTGCCCTCTTTCTTTCACGAGTGACGAGTCTTCCAAATGAAATATTTTATATCACACCAAAATAATAAGATAACAAAGATAAAGAATTGTTGTCCAAAATAAAAATACGCATCACAAAGCATACAACTTTTTCAGTTATCAAAAAATTGTGTCCAAAACCATTTTTGAAGTACATATTTTGGAAATTGTACTCTTATTTTTGACCACCACAAATAAAAGAAAAGGAAAAAGAATAAGTCAGCCCATATTATTTAAGATAATTTTTCTTATTTTAATTGATCTTGTGGGGTCCTTATGAAGAAATGCAAGGAATCCAATTGGTTAAAGTTGTGGATAAGTTAGAAATTCAGTTATTTGCACATATATTTTATGATTATATCATACATACAGAAAAGAAACATAAGAGAAAAGACTGTTATGTGCACGAGATGGCGTATGGTTGGTTTTATAAACTACCGTGATAGCTCAAAGAAATCATGATATCTTTGTCAAAGTTGTTCCCAATATCTGTTACATAACCTATGCAAAAGAGATTCAGCAACTTCATAACATATTTGTGAGACGTAAAATGCATGCGATAAAGCATGAAGTTTTTTCAATTTGTCAGCAACACAGTGTGATAACATTTTCAGAAAACATTCAATCGTCTATTGGCTAGACTAGGAATACTCAAGACAACAACAAACTAAACGTTGTTCCTAACACATTAGACTCAAGTCATAGCATTAAAAACGACACATAAAAAGAACTATGCATAACTATCATCACCTTATCTTAAAAATGGATACATAATGCATGAAACAACTGTTAATCTGTAATAAGAAAAGAACAGTAAGCATAATTCTTACAAGCAGATGAGAACTTCCAAGATCACGTGCTGTGTCGATATATAGATGTCTCCCTAATATGTTTACTTGACCCCTAACATAGCGGCTCAGCATTGTCATTGCCCAAAGAGATAACGCCATTTTTATAAAACCTGGAACATGTAAAAAAAATTAGGGTTGCTATTCCATTATATTACGAAGATTTAGGCATTGTAAATGAAACAAGAAAGGTAATCTGTACTTAGAATTTTGAGTTTGTCCTATAACTCAAGTTTCTCTGCAGTAGTTAGAGTGTTCGGCTGACCCTTTCCCTGAATTAATCTCTCTGTAAAGTGTGTAAGGTCCAAATTCTCAGCCACTAGACTATCTAAGTGTTGCATTACATGAGGAAATGTCGTTGGCTATTCTCTGAATGCTCTCAAAATGC
Organism: Fraxinus ornus; assembly: GCA_903798235.1. Lineage (NCBI taxonomy): Eukaryota > Viridiplantae > Streptophyta > Magnoliopsida > Lamiales > Oleaceae > Fraxinus > Fraxinus ornus. The sequence goes on along the minus strand of CAIGRF010222006.1, from coordinate 1,812 downwards.
GCTTGCATTCTATCAATTCAGACCAAAGAAAAGAGTCACAAAAATATAAGCATAAAGTTGCATTAGTCATAGCAACATAAAGGAGAACTGGAAATCTTTTGATGCTTAACTGGGCTTTAATAATTTCTATGTCCCCTTTCATCGGCGAGATGTTTCTCAAGATCAGATAGTCTACGCCTGTTAGTGTCATAGAGTTTGTACAAGAAGTACCCACTTCCTAAAACTCCAAGTGTAACATACACTTTCTTCTTGTGCCTCCTCCAAAACTGCTTGTTCATACAGACACAAATGACCAAAAAATATCAAATCAAAACACCAATAAAATATTTTTCTGTCAAAAGAATACAATAACAAATAGACAAATAAAAGGAAACGCAAAATTGAATACAAAATAAATACTTTCAGGAAAAACCCACTTCAGGTAATTGAAAAAATAAGAACTTGTATGAGGAAACATGAAATATGGTACCAACAACATTTATCTTCAAAAAATCCTATCTTCAAATCCCGTATAAATAAATATTAAAAAAAGATCCCCAAAAATTGTACAATACAAGCAGTTCATTATCATAGTAAATCGGAACCAATTTAAAAAGAGAGAGAGAGAAGAAGAAGAAGAAGAACGAACCACATTCAATCTCTTTATTTTATCCTTTTCTTCGGGCGTTATGTTGAATATACGACCCGCCTCAATTGTGGCCTGGCCTTCCTTTCTCTCTTCTTCCTCCAACGAAAACACACAAACACGCACTAAGAGTGACGCTTGCGAGAGGGTTTATGCCTCGAAGAAAGAAGTAAGGTAAAGGGTACTTCGAAATTCGAACAACAGTCCGGTAAATTTCGTTGGACCATGCGTACATGAAAAATGGGTAGATACTATATGTACGGGTTATGTACACACACTTTATGTACATGTATTATGTACACTAAAAACTTTACTGTGTATATATAGGGTCTTGCTTGGTGTAAATTATGGACACCATAATGGTGTCCATAATGTACACATGGCGGCCCCCTATTGGGGCACGTTGAATAAATTTACGTGTACAATATTGATTGACAATATTGGTTGACAATTATGTGTTGTCAAAATTCTATCATGTGATGTAAAAAATTGTTTTTTAAAAATGAATGTATATGATGATACCAAGCAGGATGTTGTCAATCAATATTGTCAATTAATATTGTACATATAGTATGACACTGGCACATTTAATTCACACCAGCCTACAAATCTCCGTATCTTGCTAATACATTTTTCAACCAATTGTTATATTTTTATTCATTGATTTTGATAACACATTTTTTAATCAGTTGTCAAATTTTTGACACATGAGATGTCAATGAAAGTGTGCATTTTGTACGGACAAATAGTTTAATCCAATTTTTTTATTTTTAAATTTTTTTTTATTTTTTTTTATGTTTGTTTGCTTGTTAGGCAATAAACAAACTATTTTTATATACAAATACACTTGACAAATTTTCATTGATGGCTAAAAAAAGTTAGATAAAAAATTATCAATCAAAAATTGCCAAATTAATCTGTCAAAAAGTGACATAACATTAAGCTTGTTCAAGTAACATCGTTCTAGACAATAACATTAGACAAAAAAAGGCTTAAAGGCCAAGCCACGGCCCACGGGGGGCCATGTGGCTCCTCCCTATTGGCCGTATTGGCTTGCCACACGGACCGCCCCAGCCATGTAGCACCTATCATAACATTAACCTCTCGAAAGGTAATGGCACATTCACCCTACTTGTCCAGAACTAGTGAGTAACCCCAATCTGTGTAGTGGAAATTACACTAGACCA
>CAIGRF010222001.1:9533-20953 GCA_903798235.1 Fraxinus ornus | reverse complement strand
GTCCCGCCCCGATGGGTTGGTTGGGCGGGGCGGGACGGGGCGTGTCCCGCCCCGAAGTGTCCCGAAACCGCCCCGTGAAGAATAAAAAAAAATAATTAACTACAAATTAAAAAAAAAATAGTGAACTAGAAATTTTTGAAAAAAAATAATAATAAACGGGGCAAGTCCACGCCCCAAACCCGCCCCGTCTAAGGTGGGGCGGGACGCAGGACGGGGCGGGGTGGGAGAGTGGCCTGGTAAACCCGCTCCGTTGCCATCTCTACTCAAAGGTTAGGAATAAGGACTACTAACTTGCAAAAAAAAATAAAAAAATCGATAAGTGTCCTATCTAGTTAGGGTTCTTCATGAATGTTTATTCGACCCGACGTATAATCTTTTAATACTTTTGCATATTACCATTCTATAGGTCTCATTAAGGAAAGAGTGGATACTATCAGAGCTATTCATTGAGATTAAAGGTCATGTAACCTCCTCGTCAGTGCTGTCAACCTCTTCAAGGCCGGGCTTTTATTTGTGACTTCATCCCTTAATCAGCTGGTACTTTAGTTTTCCTTTCTTCTCTTTATAGATTTTAAACTCCTAGTCTGAACTCTCCACTTAGCCTCACTTATCATTTTTAGGCCCTTCTAAGGAAATGGGAAGCTTCAAAGTGGCCATGTAGGCACTCCATCAAGCTGAGGGCCAAAAGAGAGGCTCTAGCTACTGACAAGGCATCTTTGGTAAAGCTAGGTTGAAGAGCAGGCCCTATAAAGGTAATTCTTCCCCATCTCAAGCCTCCTTTATTCAAAGGCCAGGTACTAACCTTCTTTCTTTTCCCCAGGTCCTTTTTGTTTCTTTTGTAGCCTCGATTGGTTCGAGCTTTTGCATTCCCAACTTGCCGAGGCCTGAATTGGACGATCTAAATGAGAAGCATCTAGAAATCTCTATGGACCAGACTCTCTTTCCCTCCTAGGACGTGACAGCTGCTCTCTCATACCCAATGTAAAACATAGCCAACCTTTTGACAATATGTTGGACCAAAGCAAAGCAAGTAAGCTCATCCAATTGAGCACTGATTGAGCATATATTATAGTCGAGCTTTATGCTCATTGGTCCATTTTGTACATGATGGTTATCTCTAATAATGTAAATAGCACTCCCAATCTTTATGCTTTACTTGCCTTCATTATTTTTGCCCTCTATTCTTGGACCAAGTAAAAGTCGAGGTCGAGACTATTATGAAACTCTAGAATGATGCTTTGATAATATACCAAGTAGTTGAGGTTGATAAAATTGCTCACGGTGAGAAGGTAGACGAGGAACACCAAGGAAGTGGAGGCTAGTCTAGATGTTGAGCTACGGGCCAAAACTCAAATAGAGAGGAAGCTTGCTGAGATCCAATCTGAGCTAGAGGCTATTAGGTCCATGCTAAGAAGAAAAATGACCTGAGTTAAGAAAGACCAAAGAAATACTAAGGCTGAAAAGATCAGAGCTGAAGAAATTACTACTAAGGCCGAAAGGGCCATGAAACAGTAAAGGTCAGCGCTGATTAGGTGTATATTATAGTCGAGCTTCATGCTCATCGGTCTGTTATCTACGTAATAGTTGACTCTAATAATGAACTACCTCTCGTAATCTTTGGGCTTTGCTTACCTTCATTATTTTTGTTAACTATTCTTATGAATGGATTGGAGGCTGTGATAACCTCGAGCACTCTCCCAATTATATTTCCAATTTTGTTATCCCTTGTATCACCTTCGACGAGTAAGTTCGAGGTATTCTCACCTACGTGTCATCAGTCGTCGGGGTTGAGGCTCCTCAGGGTAGTGTGTGTTACTCATATAAATATGCATAAGTAGATTCCCAACACAGACTCTCTTTCCCTCCTAGGACGTGACAGCTGCTCTCTCCTACCCAATGTAAAACATAGCCAACCTTTTGGCAATATGTTGGACCAAAGCAGAGCAAGTAAGCTCATCCAATTGAGCACTGATTGAGCATATATTATACTCGAGCTTTATGCTCATTGGTCCATTTTGTACGTGATGGTTATCTCTAATAATGTAAATAGCACTCCCAATCTTTATGCTTTGCTTGCCGTCATTATTTTTGCCCACTATTCTTGGACCAAGTAAAAGTCGAGGTCGAGAATATTATGAAACTCTAGAATGATGCTTTGATAATATACCAAGTAGTTGAGGTTGATAAAATTCCTCACGGTGAGAAGGTAGACGAGGAACACCAAGGAAGTGGAGGCTAGTCTAGATGTTGAGCTACGGGCCAAAACTCAAATAGAGAGGAAGCTTGCTGAGATCCGATCTGAGCTAGAGGCTATTAGGTCCATGCTAAGAAGAAAAATGACCCGAGTTAAGAAAGACCAAAGAAATACTAAGGCTGAAAAGATCAGAGCTGAAGAAATTACTACTAAGGCCGAAAGGGCCATGAAACAGTAAAGGTCAGCTCAAATTAGGTGTATATTATAGTCGAGCTTCATGCTCATCGGTCTGTTATCTACGTAATAGTTGACTCTAATAATGAACTACCTCTCGTAATCTTTGGGCTTTGCTTGCCTTCATTATTTTTGTTAACTATTCTTATGAATGGATTGGAGGCGGTGATAACCTCGAGCACTCTCCCAATTATAATTCCAATTTTGTTATCCTTGTATCACCTCCGACGAGTAAGTTCGAGGTATTCTCACCTACGTGTCATCGGTCGTCGGGGTTGAGGCTCCTCAGGGTAGTGTGCATAACCCCGAAAAGGTGATTCAGTTCATTAATGTCATTAATGAAATAGGACTCTACCACTAGAGGTTTATGCTTATCCAAACACTATCTCACAACTTCAATCAAACTACAATTCTTAGGCATGAAAAGACCCCAAACACTTCATAACTCTTTCGTTAGATAAGGATGCTCAATTGATTTATCCTACTAGGAGTGTACTATCTCTATAAGTACAAGGTATTGGATTATTATTCAGGTACACTTTTACATTCAATTTATAGCATTATGCTTATATTTGCCCCTCTCGCTAACTTAAGCATTGGAGTGGCGACGAGGTCACACCTCGTTGCCTTTGTTTCAGGTTCTAGAATTTTGTTCATGCTCATTCTCGGTCGTTAAGCTCGGGCTTATCAAATTGACATGAGCATGTCTATTTTTTTGAGCCCAATGTACTTGTGCATTTCATTTATGAAACTCGCACATTGCGTATAAGCTCATGACACGGATGCACAGGGGCCTATGATGTGTACAATTTTTGTATGAACCGACCACCCACAACCTCATGTCCGAGGTTATGATAACCTTGAGCACTCTCCTAGTGATATTCCCAATATTCCTATCCCCGGGTTTACCCCCGTGGAGTAAGCTCGAGGTATTCTTACATACATGTCATCGATCGTCGAGGTTGAGACTCCTCGGGACAGTGTGCATAACCTTAAGGTGGTGATTCAGTTCATTAACAAAACCACTAATCTCATTAATCTAATAGGACTCTAGCATTGGAGTTCTATACTTATCCAAACACTATCTCAAAATTTCAATAAACTATAACTCATAGTCGTGAAAAGACACACAAGCACTTCACAACTCTTTAATCAGATAAGGATGCTTGGTTGATTTATCTTGCTAGGAGTACACTAATCCTACTAGGAGTGTACTACCTACTCTGTAAATACAGGATATTGGATCATTATTTAGGTACGCCTTTACATTCAATTTACAGTCTTATGCATATATTCTATTAGTACTCATTCTCGATCGTCAAGCTTAGGTGTCCTTGGGTGCAGATCATTGACACATTTGTTCCGGGTCTAGGAGATCCTGTTCATACTCATTCCTTGTCGTCAAGCTCAGGTATTCATAGGTGAAAACTTTCGGTAGCATCATTGGCGCAATCTTTGGGAAATGTTACCAAAAGACACGGTCAACACACACTCAAGACCTCTTCCAGCAAGCTGATCTGTTCCGATTCGACCCCCTCACCAGATATCCTCAAGTTCCTCTAGGAGCAAAACCTGAAGTACCAACACGCCAACCAATATATGTTACTTTGACGATGTTTGAAGATCTTTATTAATAGGTTGTTTTGTCAACTCAATTTCTAAGCCAATAAATTATATGGTCGATGCTCGAGTGCATTGTCCCATTTGATATCGGTAGTACGGAGTCCCTAGGTCAACTACGACTACCTCTAACAACTTTGGGTTCGGGGTTTGATGCCATGACCTCAAATGAGATTTATAGAATCATTCAATGCACTCAAAGCCTCTCCCACGAGCAAGTACTAAAAGCCTTACCACAAACAAGGACTCAAAGCCTTGCCCAAGAGCAAGCACCATAAGTATCGGTTTTTTTTTTGTAGTGTTTGGGAAATGCTACTAAAAGACACGGTCAACACACACTCAAAACCTCCTCCAGCAAGCTGATCTGTTCCGGTTCGACCCCCTCACCAGATATCCTCAAGTTCCTCTAGGAGCAAAACCTGAAGTACCAACACCCCAACCAATATATGTTACTTTGACAATGTTCGAAGATCTTTATTAATAGGTAGTTTTGTGAACTCAATTTCTAAGCCAATAAATTATATGGTCGATGCTCGAGTGCATTGTCCCATTTGATATCGGTAGTACGGAGTCCCTAGGTCAACCACGACTACCTCTAACAACTTTGGGTTTGGGGTTTGATGCCATGACCTCAAATGAGATTTATAGAATCATTCAATGCACTCAAAGCCTCTCCCACGAGCAAGCACTAAAAGCCTTACCACAAACAAGCACTCAAAGCTTTGCCCAAGAGCAAGCACCATAAGCCTTGTCCCACGCAAGCACTTAAGCATTGCCCTGCAGAAGTATATCTAAGCCTTACCCTGCAGAAGCACATCTAAGCATGGCCCCTTACAAGCACCGCAAGCCTTACCTCGAGCAATCGCCTATAAGCTTTGTCCCGAGCAAGCATCTCAAGTCTTGTCCAGCGTAAACACCTCTAAATATTTCCCCCAATAAACACCGTAAGCCTTGCCCCAAGCAAACACCTCTAAGCCGCCCTGTCCTACACAAGTTTCATAAGTCTTGCCCCGCGCAAGCACCATAAGCCTTAGCCCAAGTAAGCACATAAAGCTTTGCCTCAATCAAGCACCTTAGCCTCGTCCTGCGCAAGCACCATAAGATTTTCCTCACACAAGCATTTCTAAGTTTTGCCCCACGTAAGAATATCAAGCCTAATCTCGTGCAAGTACCCTTACAAATACTTCACACATTTAAGTAAAGTTAATCATAAAAAAATCATTAAGTAAACGGAAATCTTATAACCCCAAAGGCTATAAAGCATCATTCATCAAACTTTTAAACAAGTTCGGGATCCATCCTATTCCTTCCAAATTTTAAATATGGTAGGTGTCTAACCCCTTCATTTCAAAATTTTAAACAAGGTCCGGTGCAACCCCCTTCCTTTCAAAATCTTCAACAAGGTAGAGATAATGTCTTTCCCTTGAAAAGTTTTAATAAAGTTAGGATCGAGCCCACTCATTCCAAAATTCTTAAAAAGGTCAGGATCAAGTAGAAGTGTCAATGGACTGAGTTGAGCCGGCTCGACCCGTATGGACACAAACTCGGCTCGTGCTCGTCACTAGCCAAGCTTGTGGCTTGTTTATGCTTGACTCGTTATTAGTAGGCTGAGCTCGTGGGCCGAGCCGAGTTTCAGCCCGCAAACTCGTCAAATTTTTTTTAAGATAAACATTTTTTTTTTAAAAAAAAAACTTTCACTTTGGACGAGCCCACGAGCCGCTTGCCCGTAGGTGAGCCGAGCATGTTGGCTCGTGCTCGGGCTCATCATTTGACGAGCCCGAGCCACCCACGAGCCGACTTTTCACAAGCCGAGTGACCAAGCTGATGAGCAACTCAGCCCGTTTGCCACCATTAGGATCAAGCCATTGCTTTCAAAATTTTAACTAGGGTCGGGATCCAACCCCATTCCTTTCAAATTTTAAACAATGTATTGGTGTAACCCCCTTATTTTCAAATTTTTAAAAAGATCGGGTTTATCCCCTTTCTTTCAAAATTTTTAACAAGGTTAGATCAAGCCCATTCCTTTCAAATTTTTAAAAAGTCAAGGTTGAACCCCTTCAATTCAAAGTTTTTAACCTGGGGGTCGAGCTTCTTCGTTTCAAATCTCTTAATAGGATAGGGGTCCAATCCTTTCTTTTCAAAATTTTAAACAAGGTCAGGGTGCAACCCCTTTCCTTTCAAATTTTGACAAAGTTGAGCTCTTGCCCATCCTTTCAAAATTTTTAACATAGTTTTAGGTTGAGCTTTTTCCTTCAAAATTTTAAAATCTTCGAGACTTGCTATCCTAGATCTTTGTGCTCTTGGGCTTATCAAATTGACATGAGCATGTCTATTTTTTTTAACCCAATGTACTTGTGCATTTCATTCATGAAACTCGCACATTGCGTACAAGCTCATGACACGAATGCACAGGGGCCTATGATGTGTACAATTTTTGTACGAATTAATCACCCACGACCTCATGTTCGAGGTCATGGTAACCTCGAGCACTCTCCTAGTGATATTCCCAATATTGCTGTCCCTAGGTTCACCCTCGATGAGTAAGCTCAAGGTATTCTTACATACATGTCATCGATCGTCAGTGTTGAGGCTCTTCAGGGTAGTGTGCATAACCCCGAGGTGGTGATTCAGTTCATTAACGAAACCACTAATGTCATTAATCTAATATGACTCTACCATTATAGTTTTAAGCTTATCCAAACACTATCTCAACATTTCAATAAACTATAACTCCTAGGCGTGAAAAGACACACAAGCACTTCACAACTATTTAATCAGATAAGGATGCTCAATTGATTTATCCTGCTAGGAGTACACTATTTAATCCTACTAGAAGTGTACTACCTACATCTATAAATACAAGGCCTTGGATCATTATTTATGTACACCTTTACATTCAATTTACATCCTTAGGCATATATTTTCCCCTCTCGTTAACTTAAGTATCTAAGGGACGATGAGTTCACACCTCATTGCCTTTGTTTCATGTCCTAGAGATTCTGTTAGTACTCATTCTCAATCGTTAAGCTCAGGTATCCTCGAGTGCAAATCATTGACACATTTGTTCCAGGTCTAGGAGATCATATTCGTGCTCATTCTTTATCGTCAACCTTAGGTATGCAAATGTGCGGATTTTCGGTAGCATCATTAGCGTCATCTGTGGGAAAAGCTTCCAAAATCCATGGTCAACACATACTCAAGACGTCTTTTAGCAAGCTCATCCGCTCTAGTTCAAGCCCTAATAGGGATCTACAAGTTCTTTTAGGAGCAAGATCTGAAGAACAACACCCCAAACAGTAGATGTTACTTCGACGGCATTCAAAGATCTTCGTCAACAAGTTGTTTTTTACTCGGTTGCTAAGCCAATAAATTCTATGGTCGATAATTGAGATCATTGTCCCATTCCTGATATTAGTAGCACGGAGTTCTCGGGTCAACCATGGCCACCTCTCATAACTTTGGGTTCGTAGTTTGACACCATGACCTCAAATGAGATTTACAGAATCATTCAAGATGGAACCAAAACAATCAGTGCTCGATTGGTTTCACCCTAAATACTCCATTCACTCTCAAACTTTTGTTATACCTATTACTAGACAGATTCCAATACACTCAAAGCCTCGCCCCATGAGAAAGCATTCAAAGCCTTGTCCCATGAGCAAGCAGCATAAGCTTTGCCCCGTGCAAGCACCTTAGAGTCTTGCCTCGTGCAAGCACCATAAGCCTTGTTCCGTACAAGCATCTCCAATCCTTATCCCGTATAAGCACCAAATACATACCCCCACACAAGCACGTCTAAGCCTTGTCCCTACGAAATCACCATTAGCCTTGCCTTGAGCACTCACTTAAAAGTCTTGCCCTGCACAAGCACCTCAAGCCTTACCTCAAGCAAGCATCTCAAGCCTTGCCCCATGTAAAACCATAAGTCTTTGCCCCATACAAGCACTTCTAAGAATTATGGCCTACTTTGTCACAGTTGAAGTATTTTCCTTGAAATTTATTTTTTAGAAATTCTACCTTTTGGTCCTGACATAGTCCCTTAGCCAAAGGCCCACACTTGTTCTTGAAGGTCTTATAAATTTAACCATGCTCACCAACATTAGCTTTAGCCACAATAGTATTGAATCCCTTCTTTTCCAAACTTTTATTATCTTTTTCAATTCAAAGTCCAACAATTAGTTCATCGATGTTCATTTCATTTCTCTTGTATTTAAGATAATTCTTGAAATCTTTCTATATCAGAGGCAACTTTCCAAAAATTGTAGCCACTTGGAAAGTTTCACTCAAAATCATCTCCATGGCGTGAGTTTAATGTAAAATCACTTGAAGTTCATGTACTTGAGTTCTTGTACTTAACTAATTACAGTTTTGGAGTCCACCATTTTATAATCCAATAATCAGTCAACAATGAATTTCTTACATGCATCCTTCATCTTATATTTTCGGTCTAAAGACTCTTAAAACTCTTTAGATGTTTTCATATTGAATTAGCCAAGCTATTCATGAAATAGTTAAGCCATATGAATTAGAATGTTTTCAAGCATCAAGTGCACTAATAACCTCGGCATCTCCCTTACCCTCATTAAGTTTGAAAGAAGTATTAGTCAAGAACCTCTCAAGATTCAAGGTGGTCAGATAAAACAACATTTTCTGCTACCACATTTTGAAATTCAAACCATTGAACTCTTCTAGTTTTTTCGTAATTAATTGGAATGTCACTATAGGGCCAATTGTTCGAGACACAGTAGGACTTGGCACTTGAGCCATAGTCTAGTTTTCAGTAGCCATATCCATGTTGATGGATTCGATTTCCATTTCTGATTGAAATCCATATCAGTTCTTAACCAAAACTAAATTGAGGTCTGTGTATTACAAGTATCTTTAAAATGGATTCATCCCCTTACCATTGGTGCTTGAAATTTCTTTCGAGCATCTATCTCCTAGGATACAATAGAAAACTAGTAGAACTTGATCATTTCAAATGCTACTCTGACGAACTGACTATGTAAACACGACCATCAAGACTTTGGGTAGAAATAGGAAATCTTTCAGAGAGAAAATTGGGAAATGAAAACTATGTGCTGAAGTAGAAAGGAATTCATCTATAAAGAATAAAGGAAAATTAGTTGAATAAATAAGCTGTAATGGAGAATTAGTAGGCCAAGAATTATAGTCATTATCCACCATTAACTCGGCTGTTAATCTCTCCATTTACACAAACATAACCATGTGAGTTTTAGGAGTTAGAATTTGAAAGGTTTTATTTGCAGAAAATGATAAGATTACATAGAAAATAAAGGCAAAATGTGGATCCTCATAAAAGGCCAGTTTTTGGTCTGATCGGTTCGACATTCATGTGCACAAGTCATACCTGCACATAAGTTCAAGGTCCGAAGTGCTGATTTGGTCATTCATTTGCATCTCTCTACGAGCGCATGTGGAGAGAACATCTATGCTATATATGATCACACCCTTCCAAAGTTGAATCATATATAACGTAGTCTTTGCCTTTGTAAACTTCCTATATAGGACAAGATTAAAAAAGTTTTCCCTTCAATAAATTAACCTCTTCCAATTCATCAGTTTAAGCTTCAATTTCTCATTCACCTAAGCATCATTTTTGACAAGTAAATATATGATTATGATGCTCTCATGAAATAGAACATGAATCAACTTTGATCTACCAAAATTACTGAATGGGTTGCACTCAAGATTATGCCAAAACCAGCCCCAAAAGCCATTTTCCAACAATGAGTTGGTAGATCTCTTATTGGGTAATAAGTCGTTAGGATGTAAGTGGATTTTCAATGTACAATTGAAGTGTGGTGGATCAAGTTGTAAGTATAAAGTCAAATTGGCAACTAAAGAATTTAAATAGAAAGATGGCTTTGAATTTATCTATACATACTCACAAGTAATGAAGATCATGTATGTTACATTAATAATTGCAATTGCATAATCTTGAGATCCCTCAAATGAATGTTAAGACAATTTCCATAAATGGTGAGTTAGAAAAAGAATCTACATGAAACAATTTGACGGTTTTATTGTCCATGGACATGGGAAAAATGTATATAATCTCGTTAAATCCTTATGCATAATAAAGCAAGCGATGACACGATAATTTTGATAACGTGATGACTTCAAATGGTTTTATGGTTTACGAGATGACAAATGTGTTTATATGCGTGTCTAAATGTCATCGACATGCTAATTATGTATAGATGTCCATGATTATCATGACTGTTAAGGAAATATAGAAAAGACATTTTGATATAAAGTGTATGTGTGTAGTAGATATCATATTAAGGACTAAAGTCATTAAGACATATGAAGTTCTTGTTTTATTACAGTCTCATTATGTTGAGAGGGTAATGAAGAAATTCAATGCGTACAATGATAGTCTTGTTAAAATTTCAACAGATGTAAGCATACATTTGACCAAGAATAATAACAAACTCATATCTTAGTTGGAATATGACCATATAATAGGTAGTTTAATATAAAAATGATCTCCTTGCATTTCTTATATTTTATACGCTGTCAACAAGTTAATAGATTTACAAATAATCCAAACAATGACAATTGAAATTTTTTTATTAAGGTTATTAAATATCTAAGGTTTACCTTAAATTGTAGATTATATTATACAATATATACAGTTGTATTATAAGGAAATGGTGATGCAAATTGGATATTACATACTTATAGATCATAAGATACTCAACCGTATTAGAAGAATGCACTCCGACACGAATAATTTTTAATTCACAAGTACTTATATTTTTATCATTGATAATGCAACCGTGTCTTTGTAGTTCTCAAAACAAATTTGTATAGCACAATCTTTGATCAAATCTAATTTTTTTAGCTTTAGATAAAACTGGAGAAGAAACAAATGGTTTTGTGATTTCAAAGAGGACATTTCATGTTGTCCTACCAATGTTTTTATTATATATGCATTACAATATTCAGTTGGCTATCGGAAGGGCATAAAGTAATATATATATATATATATGTTGTAGACATAATGCCACGAAGAATTTAATCTCAAAGGGTGTAATCTACATTATGTGAAATCCAAGGATAATCTAGCAGATCTCATGGATTCAGTAATAAAAGGTTTCCAAAGAAATCTAATATAATGCTTATAAGAAGAAGAAGCTTAAGTCTACTATGTAAGAATTTTTGTAATGGTAATCCAACATTGTTTTTGAGATCTCAAAATTTTGTTTTAATGGGACAACTAAGTTACTAAGATTTAATGAGCATTCTTAAGTTTACTCCTACCCATTACTACAATACAAAAGTGTTATCTACAGAGTGTATATTGTATACTATGGTTCTTTTACTAATTACTAGTTGGAGGCAC
>CAIGRF010221994.1:0-17966 GCA_903798235.1 Fraxinus ornus | reverse complement strand
CATATCGATAAATGATGTTGACACAGACCAATTAATAAAGATCTTGGGCTACTCCTCTTAATAAAGGTTGACCTTTTAAGATGGAACCTCAAATTTTAACATGGTATTAGAGCTCATTAAGTTTCAACGAGCGATTCGATCCCGTTAAAACTCTAAAATGAGCACGTGGATTTCAAAATTGGTCTGCTCAAATGAGCTACTATCTTGTGGGGGTGTGTTAAGGGATATATATCTCACATCGATAAATGATGTTGACACAGACCAATTAATAAAGATCTTGGGCTACTCCTCTCAATAAAGGTTGATCTAACCCAAAATCTTAACAATATACTATATATCTTTTGCTGTAGTACGTCCATATTTCTTTTATACATTGTTTTTCATACACACTTTGCAACTAAAAATACTGAAGAAATGTTGTGATGATTATGAGGTGGCCTTTAAGGGCATTTTGCCATGTATAATTAGATTAGACTGTTGAGTATTTACATTACACTTTACTAAACTAACTTTTTTCATTTAGCAAGACAAATATATCATACTTGTATACATGGCAATGATATTTCGAGACAAACATCTTTTCGTGGAAGGAAAACAAATGTAACACAAAATGTGATTTAGGTTGTGTTTTTAATAGCTTGAAAAAATAATTGACGTTTCACCAATTTCAAAATTTATATGTTATCTAATATTATATTAACATTAAACTATTATAATTTATTGAATAATCAGATTTCTTGAATAAAATATTCTCAAAAAAATATTCTCAAAATTTCAAAGTAAACGCGTTTTTTATTTTTATGTTTTGAGAAACAGTTTTTCAAAATGACAAAAAGAAAACATTTTCAACGATCTTAAAATAGATACTCAAAACACAAAACACAAAATTGAAACACAAACAGAACAACCCCTTAATAATTGACCTTAGCCTTCTTAGTTATTTATTTATAACCTAAAATGTTTTATGGGTTCTTTTAATTTCTTTTTTTTTTCAATCTACACGGAGGAAAATGAAAAAGACAATGCACCATCAGAATCAAAACACACTTATAACGAGGACAATAACAGCGATATTAATTATTCCCTGAAAGATCATATTAGTAGTAATGATATAAAAAATTCTTCAGTTGTCTCCACTCATAGGAATAGATTATAATTTTGTCACATGATTACTAATCTGAGAATTAATTATTACCAAATTTGTTGATTAGTTTTATTATTGAATTTTTTAAAAGACTTCATGGTATATTAAGAGCATAAATTTGTACTTTTATATTCTTTTGAATTCTTTTATTTTTCTATCTTGAGACTTGCGCAAACTTGCGGCTTACAAGGCGTCCGAAGGAGATAAAACGCATCAGCACCCAGCCTTTTTAAACATTGATCAGATAAACTAACAGAGACAATGCAATAAAAAGTAACAACTTGCCATTCCGGAAAGAAGAACAACCAACCTTGATCATTTCTGGCGGTAAAAATAATAATTCCCGTTTCATCTCCCACCAAGCATTCAGCAAGGCGTCCTTGAGCACGACCTCTCGGTGCTATTGTCTTTGCATTGACAACCTTTACAGTTAAATTAAGCCCAGTGTCTAACGGGCGCAGCTGGTTGACCTTGGCGAATTGCTTCTTCTTCTGGTCAGCCATTTCTTATTGAATTTATTTTTATTAAATCTTGCTTTCTAACAATCTGCATTGTTTAACATACAAAACAAAATATCCAAGATTTAAGTTATCAGACAGAATCTACAGAGTTGGACAAACTAAACTGATTTCATACAATTAGATTTCTTTTCAGAAGCATCAAATGTCACAAAGATGAACCATAGGAAATTAGTGGACAGAATATAATTATTCAATTATCTTACGAAAGACAAAACCTCTTCAATTTCAAATTCAATAATGTTTAAATAAATTGAAATCTACAAGAAATTCAAATCAAGCATTGCTCTGCTTATTTAATTCTTTTTTCTCAAATCTGACAAAGGTGCAAACTTTAGGCAAACTAAAGATTTATCAAATCCATAAAACCAATAGCAATCAGAACTGATAAAAACCATTAAAAGAATCAAGATTCAGATGCCGATTCAAAAGGATGTGGGTAGATCAAAATCAAGGTGTTTCAATTCATTCAGATCAAGAAATCCGCAGAATTTCAACGAAATCAAGAATTTATATATAGAGATATTACGTAAATCAACGGGAATAATTACAAAATTTATGGGTATGTAAGATATAAAGAAAACATACCTGTGCGCAAGAAATTATTAGCGAAACTAAACAGAATTGTGTGTCGATGTAAAAACTACTAATATATTCACAACACAAATTTAGGCCTTTTGAAGTTGTCAAACAAGCCCATTATTTGTCCCCATAACTGTCAATTGGGCCAAAGCCTATCGCAAATTGAACTTTGTCACAACATGGGCCCTACGGTTGGCCCAGAAATGCTCTCGGGCCTCAACAGCGGTAAACTCAGGGCCCACAAGTGGGATTGGATCATCAAAACAATCTAGGGGTAGCTATGGGTAGACCGAGCGGTCCATGGGTCATGCCCATCACGAACCGATTCGCTCACTAGCTTTTCCATATTAGTTATAGATAGAATTTAAAGAAAAAAAATGAAAAAAATAAAATATTTTCATGTCGTTAGTTTCGACAAATCTTTACGTGCAACAGTTCACCTTCATAACAATAATAATAACTAATTCATTTTTTTTTTGTTTAAAAAAATACTTTTGAATGCATTCATTCTTTTTCATAATTCAAGAGATAGACGTGATGACAAGCCAAACAAATCACTATCTTAAGTTATGTTGACGGAATAATTTAGCTTTTGTACAGGAAACAAAATTTTGCGACTTAGTTTTAAGTTCGGCCGAACATGACATGCAATCTAATAGTCCCAAAAGTAAAAAGGTGGGGCCAAAAAAAAGATATTAATTCTCAAGATAAGGGTAGAGGGTTGTGTTAAGTGAATCATCGAAGTTAAAACTTGTTATATCTTGTAACGTGAATTTTAAAAAATAAAAACATATAAGCGATTTTAAATTTATTGAGAATAAATCTTGATTTGTTACTTTCGGTAAACGTGATTAATAAATCTACAAATTCATAAATAGTTTTATATTAGTGAATGTTGGGTTGTGCGCCCATCTAATATAATTTTGCAGATGTAAAAATGACAATATTCTTATATTAAATAAAATTGCTTTTATTTCTTTTATTGCTTTAATTCATGTAGTTGTTGAATCTTGTAAATTGATTAAAGATTGAAGACAAAGACTTGAAAAGGTGGACGAAGAATTCAAGAAAAAAAAGCAATTTTTGCTGTACAGACAACTGTCTGCACAGTTGATAGAAATCTGTCTGCGCAACCGAAGGTTTTCTATCTGCGTGCAGACATTTTTCTGTTCGTGCGCAGACAGATTTTGGTCTCTGTGTACAAACTCGAATACGTGCACGTCGCGCACATTCGTCTCAATTTTTGGTTCGAGTTTATTTTCACGAATAAGATCGGATCTGGATAAGTCGAATTCGAAATTAATTCTTGACTTTGGAGAATACCATAGAAAATTTGGATGTTTGAAGCGTCGAATTGTTGAAAATAAAAGTTGGAAGCTCGTGATCCAAAAAATTGGAAGTTCGTGATTTATATCCAGTTCAAGAATTCATCATCGAATTTAGGTAAAAATTCGAATCCCTAATTCTTGATATAATATACATGTGAACATGTAGTAGACGATCATGTTTATTACATTAAAAAATAATAATTATTGGATAATTCTGCTTCCGCATTCCAATAATGAGAAACATAAAGCATTTTGATGTAAATTAATGAAGGTTGTTTATATAACTTTTAGCCTAATTTCCTGCCCACTTTAATTAATTAATCAAATCAAATCTTTAAAGTTCTGAAAACCTGCATTAGTAAGAAACAAAGTGTAACTAAAAGAAAAATTGAATCGTGTTAGAAAAATATGTCTCGCCTACAGAATTTTTAGGTAAGAAAGTTTCCAGTGGTAAATAAAGTAATAAAATATAAAAAATAATTAACATTGATGACAAAATATATGTTGGCAGTTTAAAATTTTTAATTTATTTGATGAATTGTCTCGAGAAAATTAAATATTTTAAGAAATTTAAATTTTTCCTAGAATTCTATCAGTAATTGCATGGATTGTTACTAAGATTATGAGGTCCATCTCAAAAAGTTAACAACAATATTTTGAGCTATATCGTATTTTCACTCATCGGATTTAATTTATCTTATTGGATATTTAATTATCTTTATAGAGAATACGATGAAAGTCGTTCCTTGTCTCCCAAAGTTCCATCTGGATTTACTAAGAAACATCAAGATTTTGATGTAAAAGTGAAGGTTGTACATATAACTTTTAGCCTAACTTAACCTACCCACTTTAATTAATGAAACAAATAAAATCCTTAAAGTTCTGAAAACCAGCTTTAGTTTAATTAAAAACAATTAGCCATTATCATGTTGTCTTGAGCAGACAAACAAAATGCAACTACCTTGAATTATAATTGATGCTACCAAAAATCGCATCTATTGAAATCCGAGCTTGACGACTGAGGATGAGCACGAACAAAATCCTCCAATACCTGAAACAAAGGCGTCGGGGTTGGTCCTCATCNCCCCTCCGATGCTTAAGTCAGACAAGGGAAATAGAGAGAGAAAATATGCTGTAAATTGTGTGTAAAAACGTACCTGGAACATGCACAAGAATGATGTATTTATAGGGATAGGAGGCGTAGGAATGTTGGGGGGTCTAGGACTCCTAATCTTACGAGAATTGTGTTATGGTAAGTCCTTGTGAATTTAGGCGTTTGGGTACAAGTGGGACTCTAGTTGTAGAAAGCCTTTAGGGTTAGGTAGTGTATTGCAAGTAGGGTACTTTCTCATTGATTCAAGCAGGGGATGACACGTGGGGGGATTGTAGCAGAGGAGAGTGGGTTGGAGTCCTCGGAATGCACTACCCCGAGGAGATTTACCCGAGGAGAAGTAGGTGGATTGGGGATAAAATAGATCGATGGTCCTCGGGGTTATTCCTCGGGTAGGGTTCCAAAAGCAAGCATAATCAATAATGAATTTTCTGAATTTTCTCAGTGACCAATCCTATATTTTTACAAAATGAAAAATCTTAATTCTATGTCGGCATTAAACAGTTAATAATGATAGTGAGTTAAATTTAGTTTGTCTGGTTGGCAGGGAACTTAAGATAGTGGATTACAAAGAATTTGATGTCATTTGAATGATTCAAAAGTCTAGTTCACTTGGTTTTTCATGCAAAATACTTCCTCCATTTCATACGGTTGGTCTTGTTTCTATTTTCACACAGATTAAGAAAATGTAATTAATATAGTTGAAAGTATTATATTTCCTTATATATCCTTACAAACGAGAGAGGAAATCAAACCTATCTTTTTGGGACGGAGATATAGTATGAATATGAACTCAGAATCTTATAAGATTTTATCGAAGATTTTCCTCATCAATTTGTCGTTTCTTGATTCTCGACTTTTGTCGCTCCATCCTTATATTGAATTTCCATTGATGCTTGTTCTACATGATTTTACAAGTTATCAGGATCATCGATTTATAGTATTAATCGAAAAGATTCAAATTTAACTACAAAGAATCAAGACAAGAAAATGGTCATTTAACTACAAAGAATTCTTTGCTTAAATATTTCATTCCATGTATTTTTTTCCTTCCAAAAAATGAAAAAACGAAAGACCACACAAACACAAAAAATATATCCTCTTCCTATGTACAAAAGAGTGTCATAAAACAGAAATAAAAAAAATGAACAGAGTGTGGTAAAATCTAAGAGTTGGGGACCCAAATTTGCCAAATCTTTATATCAAAATCCAAACTGCCACTGTAAACCAGATAAGAATTCCCATATTCTGCAACATCCTTAGCATTTTTACTATCAACAGATGCTGTCAAACATTTGACAGGTCCCCTATGTCCATCAAAAACTGCTAAACAAGAATAACTCTTTCCAATTCCTCTCTTCCAAATTCTAACTGTTTTATCTGCTGATCCACTGCACAACAAATCTGAGACAACAGTCAGGCACAATATGGCCTTAGTATGCCCTCTAAGTGCCCCTGCCACCACCATATGATCATCGCTACCGCCACCGCCACCATTGTTCTTTTCCCACGCGATTATCGACCGATCGCAGGCGCCGGAGTATAAAACTGCGCCATCGGTGCTTATTGCTAAAGCATTTACAGCTGACTTGTGTTTCTCTAGTGTAGCCACTAGAGAGTGTTTCTTATTTCCTTCATGCTTTTTCCACACTTTTATCTTCCTGTCTGCTGAGCCAGTATAGACATAGCCTTCTTTGGACAATACTATGGCACTTATTGCATCATCATGTGCATTCCACACTGATTCTAGGCATTTGAAATCCGATGTTTGCCATACTTTAAATGTCCTATCCCATGAAACAGAATAGAGTAAAGAACCATTTTCTGATAAGGCCAGTGCTGATACTGTATCAACATGATGTACCCAAGTGAATTTTTTGTGTCTGCGTACTTGTACATAGTTCTTGGCAGAAAACAGCTTCATGTATCGGTCGTTTACCGTTGGTAAAGTTGCGATACATTTGAGGCGCGTGTGGTGCATAGTACTGGATTCTTGGTGAGATGGGGTGGGTTCGTTATTGATTTTCCATACGCGTATTTTGTGATCTTGGTGTGCAGTGAACAATTTATCTCCCAATACTACTATAGATTTGACAGCACTATAGCCTTGTGCAACTATGTTATGATGGGCAAGATTGTGGGTGCTAGAGGAAGAGGGATCTCGGTTCCATAGTCGAATTTCGCTGTCAGACGAGCCGCTCAAGAGGTGTTTTCCGGCGAGAGCTAGGGAGAAAATATAGGAGGAATGGCCTTTGAGGGTGCCTAGGCAGTGGTGGTTGGTGATGGAGGGGGACTTTTCAGCTGGTGGTGTTAGAGAAGGAACCGTTGGTAAGCTTAATTGCGAAGAAATCGAGGAATTTGAAGACAAAGTATCATCCGAGCGTAAATGGTCATGGTCGTGATCTTGTTGTAGTTGATAAGGATCTCGTTTAATCGATTGGCAAGGTAAAGGGCACGAGAGAAATCCCATTTTTGGTTAGAAGAAAAGAAAGATAGAGAAGTAAAGTATGGAAAATTAACTTGCTTATAAAGAATCGAGAATTGGAGTGTCGGGTGGGGTGGGGCGCCTACGACAGCGTTTGCTAGCAAAAAAGAATAATATGGAGAATGGGGCCAAGTGAAGTGTCCAATGCGAGAAGTGGAGTCAGGGGGGAAGAAGGTTTGCATCAATGCACGGTCACGCTCAAATCTTTGTATCAAATTTTTAAGGTGTCAAATCCATTATTAATTTTTTGTGAAATTTTATATTAATAAATTAATTACTTGGATCTTTAAAAATGAAATTTCAAGCGAGGACTCATTAAATTTAAACGAGCAATTTGTTACGTCTAAAATTTCATTATAATTGTCGAATTCCAAGATCAATATGTGCAAACGAGCCATCATCTTTCATCGTAAATTGAAAAATAAATTCCACTTCAAATATAAACGAAATTAAAAATCAAGAATTTAAGCTAATCATATTAGCAAGGTTGACATTTTAAGGTGAAATTTCGAATCTTATAACGGACGAGTTGCTTGATTATTCTATTGCTCAAAGCAACGAGATTCTATATTTGGTGTTATCAAATGACCTAACATATTAAATGTGAAAGCACATCACTTAAATATAAACAAAGTTTAAATTTAATGACTAATTTGCTGTTTGAGAAATAGACTAAGAATCCCATTTCTTTTGTATGTTTCTTTCATAGGAGTGAAGGTGGGTTGGGTTCATTGTACACTTCAAAGACAACTTGCTCTCTTGATGATAAAACCAGATGCTTCCATTGATGCCCAGCTGGATGCATTATAAGCAAAATCCAAAGCTTACTTTTTATCCAAGTTGCTTGTTTTACATACAAGTGATGTTTACATTAAAATAAAATAATAATAAATAAAATCAATTGAATTTTGATTTTTTACTTGATTTTACAACTAAAGTTATGGCCCTACCACTTCTTTAGCATTTAAGCTAAGATTATGCCAAGTTTCTTATTTGATGTTATACTTTATGCTCCTTGTTGATTGCTTGAGAATTGTGGTGATAATTCTAGATTAAGGTCAATCATAAAGTTCACCGAAAGTGATTAATAATCAAAGATATTTTATGAACTATCGTGAAAGTACATAAACAAAACGGGTTTGATCTCCGGTCCATCATAAATAAAAGTTATAATGCTCACGGTGAATATGACATGTGGTGTTGCCACGTCATACCTCTACGGGTATGACGTGGCAATACCTCTACGGGTATGTCGTGGCAACACCACATGTTCTCCATTCATAGTGGACATTATTACTTTTGTCCACTGTTGGTAAGAGATCAAGTTTGTATAAACAAAATTGTCCATGAGAGCCATGAATCGTCAAGTGTCAAACCTAACACGATTGACTAAGGACTGTCATATGAAATCTCAAATGAATTATGTCAATCAAATTCACTTTAGGCCTCGGATTTGTACCAGGAAATATGGCACTTTGCCAGAGGTGAGAGTACTTTATTTTTCTATATTTTTTCACCTCGAAAGAAAATATATTACTAATTTTTCTCGCCATGAAATGAATACGAAATTTATCTATATTTTATCTCTATTAAAATCTTTAATAAATTGGTACCATTTTGGTTCAACACATGGACCCCATTGTGCAGTCTCTTTCGGGTTGTAATGCCAGTTTTTTTTTCTACGCGTTTTATTCTTTATGATTCCTGGTCTTTGTTCTAAACATGTTCGCTCAATTATGACTTTATTCCAATTCTAGTTTTGTAGGACCTAATTGTGTTATTATTCAAAAATGGAGGAACATTTTGTGGATAATCTCAATAATCACATATTTGTTGAAAAGTGGAGCCGGTTTGGCATAATTTTAAGTGGGACCCATTTTTTTCATTTTGAAAGATCAAAATAGATTCATATTCTCTTTTGACAACATCGAAATCACATAATTGTCAATAAATCTCAAGTGAATGATCGTAGATTTGCTAAGAAGTGGTGGCTTTCCCCTGGTTCGCTACTCAGATAAATCGAATGCGATTACAGTTTGTACACACTTGGATCGAATATTCAAGGACTTCTTCTTCCTGTGGACCCCCTTTACGTCATGAGAACGAGACCCCAGAGGAGTGAAAATGCACCATAACTTTGTCTCCGCACGACATCTGTCTTTCAACATAAATGTCACATTTCAACTATCACGGGGATTCAAACTTTCGACGATTCGTTAAAAACCCTCATGCTTTACCATTACACCATACCCGTGGTGGCAACTTAGTTTCAGATCTTGATTCTATGGTTCTTTGTATATTTATTACTATGAAGGGCTGTCTGGATTTCCTCCTAAATTGTACTTCATTTATATTTGTTAGTAATAAACACCCCAACAAAAAATCCTCATTAAAATTTGTCGTTTTATATGAAAATCTTGTAGTGTTCTTCACTATGGTCCAATTTTTTTTCCCTATGTAATGGGACCATGGTCCTCACTCCTCGGCCTCTTTTTCCTGGAAATTTCGCTTTGTTCATATGTCGGGGAAATCATTTCTAGAAGATAATGACAACTCTAACAACGGTAGAAGGTCTTGATTATTACATCTTGAATCCAACTCATCAAGACAAATATCAATATAAAGTGATTATGCTATTCTTAACCCTGTGAAACGTGTTTAATATGTAATATTGAATAAAATTATAACGTAATTAATTTCAAAAGACGAAAGACATAATTCCTAATAATAGACGATATTTTTGTTCTTTTGAACAAGTCGTTAACGCTCAATCAAGCCCAATCCTTTTAAGCAGCCTATTGAGACTTTCGTATGCAAGTTGAAGGACCCTTTTTATCCATTCGCTGCAAGTGGGAATGACTTGTCGATTGTGACCAAAACATAGCAAAAAGGAAAGCACATAAAAATATTTTGAATCTCGGTAACATACATTTATGTAAATTTCATATGATAAAAAAGGTATTGTATGAGTGAATATCGTGTTTGGTATCACCTAATAGTATCTTCAAGACTCTCTATTTATAAACAACATTTTATGTATAATAGAAATCATCTTTAAATTTAGATAATAAAATTTTTTGTACACTCCAACAATGATCTCTACTTTAACTCTTCATTTTGTTATATCCAATAAACATTATTAATTTCTCTCCATATTTTTTTTATATGTTAATGACTAATTAATTCAAATAATTTTGAATAATTTAAAAATTAAATGTGGGACTTATTAAATGTAATTATTAATAAAGTAAAAATAGAGAGTGGGTTTCTATTTAAAAAAAAAAGTTAGATTGGAGAATATCTTAAAATTTATTTTCAAGCATTGAGCCCATGTTTGTCCCACATTATTTTTTTCATTTTCATTCTTCTATTCATTTTCAACCATACATTTTTCAATGAAATAATATTTTGCATCACATAAATAATTTTTTCTTATTTTTTAACCACATATTTCTCATCACATCACATCACATCACATCACATCAAAAGAATACATTTTTTTCATTTTAATGTGCACCAAACACACTCTGAAAGAAGTATTAATGACCTACTTTTACTAAATTTGGGCAAAAGTTTTTGGCTTTTAGTCTGAGTTTAATGGACTGAGGGACGAATGGTGATGGACCAGACGATTGCCTGATAGGACCGCATTCCGATGTTAATCCCTTGGCATCCGAATGATGATACTGAAGAAGATCTTTCACTTGCATACTTTTTCAAACAGATTTGAGTTCAATTGGTCTCAAATATGAGAAGTTTTTGAACTGCTTCAAGTTAGTGTTTGGTGTGAATTAAAATAAAAATTTTAGTGAATTGTGATAAAAATTTTTGAAATGTGTGAAATTCATAAAAAATGTGGTTGATATTGATTATTTGACTTTAATTTAGATTAAATCATATTAAAATCCCTCTCAAACAAGCCCGCATTCGATAGAAATCAGGAGATAAATTTTGGGAAAATTATCAAAAATCAGACATTAAGTTTGACTTTTTAAAAAATCAGGTTTTCATTTATCTAGTTTTTTTTATCTTTCTTAAAAAAAGGTTTTTTATCATTTTAATTAAATAATTAATCCTTTAAAATCCTAATTTACCAATTCATCCGCCACACACACCCCCATCGATTCTCTCTCTCCATGGTTTCTCTCCACCGCTGCCTCCCATTCTCCTCCTCCTCCTCCCTNCCGTAAAACTATTCATAGTCAATTTTTAACAATTAAGACAAGCATTCACTTATATGTAATTATTAGATTCATGTAATTCACATTCCCACTTGTGCACATAAATTTCTAACTTTGAAATAATTTATCAACCTAAGAAAAATCGACATTGAAACCGATTCCAACAAGCTAAACTTGCATTGGACGGATGTGTACATTGGATAGTGGATACCACTGTGACGGTCCACAATATTCCTTTTAAGTAAACTAAATTACTTCATTTATTTTCTATCAACTTCTATTATGCAAAAATCTGATTACTTCTTATTATTACTATTTTTTTTTTATAACCGTGGATGTCCGGATCAACTTACGCGCATCTCGACTAATCCCACGTGGCCATGAAGTTTACGGCCAGGTACACACCTCAGTGGTCCTGAGAGGACTCGAACTGGAACCAATTATTTATTTATGATACATCAAAACTCTCATAAAGGGCCAAAGACTTCAGAGACAAAAGTTTTGCTTGCTAGACTTGAGAAACAATAAATAGAAATATCACATACATAGAGGGTTTGCCTACACTCAGTCTCTCTCAAACGTGAGACGATCTTCATTTGAGCACTTCGTTGCAAAATGGAATGATCTCTTTAGTTCATAATTTCACACCCCGAAGACAAAACAGTTGGAATAGCAGGGGAGAAACAATGCACTTTCCTCCACAGGTAGAGGCTGCCTGAATGGATTTAGCTGAATCTGCACAAGAGACCGAGACATTTCAAATTTATATATTTCATGTTAAAGACTATTGACTACTCGGCTTAAAGAAGAAATGGAACACACTGGAATTGTAGGCGCACAGCCTGTTGTAGAACTTATGCAACAAGTTGCCAGATGAGAAGCTTCTTCACAGTAATCAGAAAAAACTGCCGGAACTTTGATCTCCTTTATTAGCTCCTTCAGTGAAAAATAGAATGGAAAGAACAATACCAGTTAGTTTTTTGTAAAATTGTCCTAAAGCAGAAGCTAATGTTAAGCTAAAAGTCTCCCTTTACGCGACAAAAAGGAGTAAAAAGAGAAACATTGGACTGTGTGGAGCCTAATCAGGTCGCCCTAATAGAGGCAAGATCTTATTATTGCATGGTCTCTCGTTAGACAACCACTATTCGTGCTATGTAAAGGATTTGTTACGAGGGTTTTTTTTTACTGCACAATTGATGTGTGAAGAAAACGTGTATTCTTCTTCTCCATTGCAGTGAAAATACAGCCGTGGGTGGACGTAGTTCTCACATTCAAGATGAAACAGTGTTTGCTTTACTTGTTTTCTTATTGCTTTTCGGATTATTGCTCCCGAAAGAAGAGATTAGGATCTAATCCATAACCAAAGAAACCAAGAGAAGAGAGCGAGGAAGACGGGTGCAAGGATAGTGTAAACTC
This sequence comes from Fraxinus ornus, assembly GCA_903798235.1. Taxonomy (NCBI): domain Eukaryota; kingdom Viridiplantae; phylum Streptophyta; class Magnoliopsida; order Lamiales; family Oleaceae; genus Fraxinus; species Fraxinus ornus. The sequence continues at coordinate 5,201 of CAIGRF010221994.1, read as the reverse complement.
ACAATTGTTGGTAACCAGCTTGTATAAGCAGCAATACCGGCATTTGGAGCTATAATTAGATGAGGCGGAAAATCCTGCAAACGAAGTATACCTCGTGAGAAGTAAATCAAAACTATGAGTTATGTGCATCTAGATGATGGAAACAACCTTTGCTATATCTCTGTAACGATCATGATAAAAACCTGCATGAAGCCGTAATATGACTGCAGATGAGTCGCCCTCGGATACATGTTGGCTAAGATTCTCAACTGAATAGTTGCACTGACAATCTATTTGATTACATTTAGCATAATTGTAAACATTGATTTCCTCATGATCCCTGATCATGTGAAATAATTCTCATAAGTAACATGTAACCGATAAAACTATCAATTAGAAATTGCCAACAGAAACTGACAGGGAATTAACAAGAAACAAGGTTTTTTAGATGTTTATTAGATTTTCCAAATCCCGGAGAACTTTTGCAATTTATATTATTCATAAAGTAAAATCAGAGATAAGTGCTACAAATCTTCATGTACAACGTTTTCTTTTATTCGTTTTTCATTTAAACATTTTTTTACCAAATGTAGAAGGGTGGAAAGGAATAGAAAATAATCATCCCGGCGAACACCAACTTCAAGGTTCCAAATTCAGAGTGTATTAAATTTCGAAAATAACATACCAAATTGAATTAGCCAGTGATTTAAGGTAACATTGGTTGAGATACACGGAAATATGAAAACAAAAATGGTGGTTGAAACAAGTGAACTGTGATTTCCAAGATAATAAATAAATAAACGAAAAGAAGATCAGACCGTTTATTAAGGATTCTGTTCGCCTAAAATATCAAATAAGTAAACTGATAAATTGAAATTGTGCTTGTTTGGGAAAAATTATAAGTTGCTGAAATTATCAATTTGATAGAAATGAGTGGTACATAAATGGGTAGTAGTTGTAGGTCCAAAAAAATGTTTGGTTAAAATTAAAATTTGACTTCGACTTTTAAATTATAAGGAGATTGTTACATAAAACAAACAAGCATGAAAGCAAATGAGCAAATAAGAATCTACATTGGAATGTACCTATGTTGTGGAATTGCAGGTCCAACAAAGTCTATTAACAGTCGAATTCCAGGAAAAAGTGCAAGCAATTCTCCAAAGACAGAAAGTTGGCGAAGCTCTTTCTCTGGGCCTTCAACAAGAACTTGTTTTTGTTCAGAAGGAAATTGGATAATAAAGGAGAGTAAGAGCATTTAACTAGGGATGAGATTGAGAGGGGGGGTTTGGAATGCCAATTGCAACTTGGAGGGGAATATAGGAAACAACATCAAAACATCAAGTAAAGGTTGTGATATCAGTGAGGCAAATGTACAAGATTTTTTTGGCTTACGAAGATGTAGGAGGTTTTTTATAGTATATTTCCAATTTCCATATGTAATCACTAACATGATTATCTATTGGCTTTATAAGTTGCATACGTTTCAGATGCAAGATTTATTTGCGTGTCAAGTATAAATGATATTGTAATTTCCACACACTACTATTTTCTGAAATACTTTTGTTATATGTATAAAATATTGAAATAAAAAACATAAAGAAGCTCACTAGGCACATCAGATTTCCAACTCCAGTTCAAGTCAAGATACAAATTTGTTCCTTTTCATACTAAAAGAAACTCTGTCAAGGCAGAGAGTCTCTGTATGTGTCGAAAATCAGAAGTTCTCTTCAGGCAAAACTATAATGCTGTCAATAAATGAACAAAACCAACATGCTCATAAAATGCTTTTAAATTTAGGTGCCGCCATAGCTACAGAATCACATGGCTAAGGGACTGAGATAACCACCATTCCATAAGTAGCATATGTAATGAATTTGTGGAATAAGAGGATCTTGACAAGGAAACAGACTAAATTTTGGAACAGAACTAGTATTCGAACACAACTATGCATAAATGAGAAGAAGACAAGATACCTAGGTAATGTATGCGCATTTCATTACCAATTGCAGGAATCAAGCTTTTAAAAGTTGCAAGCTGAATAGCCCAATATATTGTGAGTGGCTGGAACAACAAATAACATAAACAGTACTTATAGCCTGCAATCATTTTTACCAAAATATACATGCAAAATCACAGGAATATATATTTTTAGAGCTTGATAAATATCTGAAGTTGATCCTTTTTCAAAAATAATAAAAAAAAATATACTTAGAGAGCTCCTTGCTCATGACTTTAAGTCAACAAAATGTAAAATAGAGTACTAGTATACGTAACTAAATATAGACAAAATTGAAGTTTATACAAAGAACAAAATTTTATGGATTCACACGGAATAATACATAACATACCCAGTGAAGAAGTAAAGCAGCAGGAGAACAAAGTGGGATGCACCTCCATTCATAGTAATCCTTCCAACTTGTTAGTTCGGGTATTGGAGAAGAAGGCCCTGCATGATTATTATGTAGTTATAAATCTTGTTACCTGGGATGTAATGTGATGAAAAAATAAAAAAATCAGTTTTCAAAATAATAACACCTTTACAAGGGCATAATGCACTTGGAAGATTCCAACCTTCAAGCAACCTACCAAAAATCTATAAGCAGTGTGACCAAAACGATCCCAAATGTAATATATTCAAACGTGTATAAAAACAGTCAGCCAAAGATGCTCATAGTACAAACAATTGAGTAAAAATAGCATTAAATTGGAAAAATAAGCAAAATACCCAGAATGATCGGAAGGAGTAGCTGATCCCTCGCAATTACATTCACACATCCACATTCCTGTACGGTGAATTCCATTTCTTATTAACAGTGAACAGCGCACCTCCTGCTTTTCACACATCTAACCGAAAAAAAATAAAATAATAAATCACCTAATTAAGCTCCTGAGCACGACTTGATTCATAGAAATCAATCAATTTAAATAAATCGATCACTTAAACAATTAAAAACCTGAACCTGTCGAGTAAATTGGAAAGGGAAATTACTCAAGACATTAGCACGCTTCATTTGCTGTTGTAATCTTTCACACTCTTTCTTATGCACACTCCAATGGGAAACCTGTAAAAAAATTAAACTAGATAGTTGAGCAAGAACTTAAATATATACATCTAACTACAGTAGGAAAAAAAAAAGCTCGCGATCGCTCGCGCACAGTACATGATATATGTACGTATGTGGAAAAGACCTGGTGAGAAATGGAGCAATAGGCAACGACTCGGCAGCGACTGCAGGGTCTGGTGGCCGGGCCCGAGCACGGGCTCCGGCTTCCCCGTCCGGCGCACTCCATTTTTCCTTCTGTTGAAGGGAAGCGAGGTGGTAAACCAATTGGGTAATTGAATTTTCAGTAAAAGTTTAATTGGGTCCCTAAATTTTAAAGTTTTTAGTTTCAAATTTCATGACTTTCACTTAATGGTCCGTTTGATTGCAAATATGAAAAATGGGTGGAAAGAAAATGTTTTACTGTGAATTGAATTGTCTAAAATTAGTTTTACTGGGAATTGTAATTAATTGTGTTTGATTGGTATATTTTTCTATCTGAAAAATGTTGATAGTTTAGTGTCCGTTTGGCTTCGTTTTTTATGAAAATTGTCCATTAAAGTGATAATTTTTTCTACCAATACGTCTAGAATATGTTCCAATTACAAAAAAATAAAAAATAAATTTTTTTAAATAATTAGAAAAAATTAACATATTCATTTGACTTTGTTTTGCATAGAAATTGTCAACAAAAATGAAAATTCTTTTTATAATGGTTGATAGAATTGGTTGTCATTGCTAAAAAAAAAAAGGAGGAAATTGTTTTCCCACCTAATAGGTGAGAAAACAAAATCAAGTAAATGTGCATCAAATGGTTGTACCTAGAAAATAGGTGGAAAATAGATTCCCTACAAAAAAAGACATATCAAATACATGAAAAGTGAAAAAATGGAAAATGTTTTCCATTTTCCATGGAATTTGGGACCTTATCAAACGGACCCTTAGTTATAAGGATGGCAAAAAACATGTCAACCCAGTATCCGTGGGATTCATCTTGAATGGAGCGGAGATTACCATCTAACCAGGTAAACGGGACTAGTAGGGTACGTGAATCCTTGCCCTGAAATGAATATGGGGTGAGTACAAAAATCGCTATCCATTCCATCTAAAGTTAATTTCAAATTTAATTTTTCATCAAAGGCTTGTTCGGTAGGGATTAAAATTGAAAATATAGCAGTTATTGGATCCCACCGGTCTAATAAAAGTCAAACGGCTAGTTTTTCAATTTTAATCTCTACCGAACACGTCCCAAATAAAAATAATGTATATGTATGTATGTATGTATGTATGTATTTACTAACTAAAGATCTGTTTGGCCTCCATTATTTGATATTATAATTTTTTGAATAGTATTTTTTGGAGAATATGTAGTTAAAAAGAAGAGAAAAAAATGTATTATAAATTAATAGGGGTCAAATGAGGGCATAAAAATAAAAGCAAAAAATAAAATAAAATAAAACAAACAAATAAAATAAACACGACAAAAAATAAGGCAGAGGACTGTCTCGCCTCATCCCGCTTTACGAGGATATGGGGGAAACAAGAAGGTGACAAAAAAACTCGACGAGACGGTGGTAGAAATGACCGACCCTACTATACCCGCCTTGTTGTCATCCATGTTTTGTTACATGTTGTCTCTCGAGGAAAATACTTGGTACTCGTATTGTAGCTAATGTACGATATATGCGCAACTAGACATATTAGAGACGAAAAATGATAAATAAAGATTATAAAAATATTTCTAAATTATAAGGTTAAAATATATGTTTTTATTTTCACATTTTTATTTGCATGATAACACAAATTTCTATTGACAATAGTACATGTTGGGAATATCTTCCCTATGAGAGGAAATGGAAAATAAACCAATAATTATGACCAGCAACATTATGAATGAAATCAAAACCAAACTTATATTCAACAATGAAAATAACTACAAAAAAAATAATAAACTTATCTCATAGTTTCTCATATCGCAGGGTTGAAGAATACACCGATGAACAAAAAATCAATAACATTAACGATATCGCTTCCATGAACTCCAGAAACAAATGATGAACAACTTTATAGAAGAATCAAAGGTCCAACCACGAAGCTCATTGTTCTCAAACGATATTTGTCCCATCTTCTAAATGATTTGGTACTTAACCGTCTACCAACAAATAGTTCGAAAGATTAATC
>CAIGRF010221966.1:21116-38292 GCA_903798235.1 Fraxinus ornus | reverse complement strand
TACATAAACATTACATCACCAATTATTTAATTAATCAAAAAAATTACATCTTTATTAATAACAAATTAATTCTTAAACAAAACTATTAAATATAAACTAAGCAAACGTGCATTGCACGTTACTTGCACCTAGTATATATAACAAATAAATAAATGAGACGAGGAATTGAGATATTTTATTCTTGTCCTCCTTAACTCTCGAAAACTCTCAATGAATGAGGAGGAATGGGGTCTAGGAAAGCCGCTTTGACCTCGCCCCCATCTCGTAGTCTTCCTAATTTAACATGGCTCAACTCAGCTAGCCATTGGACCTTAAAACCTAAGGGATGGGTTGGCCTACGGGATGGTTTCGAGCAAGTTGTGCTTTTGGTGTGTAGCTCGTTCTATTTATTAATCAACAGAAGATGTTGATGAACTTAAATGCCATATCTCAACGGGGAGCAGGGGGGTGGCAATTACAAAATCCCAATTTATTTATTTTAGTTATTTTCAAATATAGTATATTTTTAAATACATAAAATAAATTAAGCTCATATTTGGCACTTGTTTGGTCCTCGTTATTTTAAAATATATTTTTTTCTCTCTTATTTACAATTACGCATTTTTAATAAAATAATATTATATGCAAATTCAAAAAATTTCTTTATTTTTTAACCACACATTGTCCATCATCAAAATATTATTCTAGAATGCATTCTAGACAAAAAAATCAGGTTCAAACAAGCTCGAATTAAAACATAAATCAAAATTAATAATTAATTTTACTCACCTATTTCATGGGATTTTTTAATCACATGTTTTTATCATTTTTAATCAAAATTTATTAAAAATTTGATTTTAAATGCATCAAACATGTGCTAAATAAGAATAGCCCGTGTCGAATTTGAGGGGAAGCTCACGTTCTCCCTTTATTCTAATTTCAAGACGGGATAAAGTACATTTGTCCTACTCTGAACATGACGTGTGGACGGAACATTTTGTTATCCCAACGTTTACACCATGTTTGCCTATGTTTTTGTAATCATTGGAACGACTTGCATCCAACTTTGACTCGTTGACATGAATTATTGATCACCTCCCTAATTGTAATAAAACTTAAAATTTCTTATAATTAATTATTACTCCAAAAGTATTCATATTAAGAAGAATAATAAATAACACAAATTATGAGCCTTCTACTTAATCTCTCCAGATCAATCCCAATTATACGCAAATCCTAATTCAACAATGTGATTCCTTACACTATATATCTCTGAAAACCCTAATTGTTTCCTCTCTCATTGGGGTTTTCATCTGTTTCTACAATAACAATCACATACATATACAAATACACCCTTGAAAGAATCACGAAACTGTTTTGAGTAATTTTTCATTTTAANAGAATCACGAAACTGTTTTGAGTAATTTTTCATTTTAATGTTTATTGGATATTGTTGCGCCTCATATTTTCCGGAAAAAGTCAACAAGTCAAATAAAGATCATATGAGGTTAAAATATGAAGAAATCAAATTGTCGAGGTGCCTAACAGAGGCTCCACAAAGGCTAGGTAAAGTGCCTAGCTGAGGCTCCTCAAGTGCCTAGCCGAGATGCCTAACAGAGGTTCCCCAAAATGCTAGTTGAAGTGTCTACTGAGGCTCCTCATAAATGAAATCCTATGGGCCTAAGCTTGATCCATTAATCATTTGACCTATCTACATCAACATTCCTCTATAAATACGTAGGTTTCATTCATAATAAGGTACGTTATCTAAACTTAACAAAATCCCCTTTCTCTCGTCTCTTGCACCCTCCTTATATCTTTTGTTCGACCGTTGACTTGACCGTCGGAGTGCAAACGATCGCTAGACTTTTTTCTTGATCGACGGCCTTTGCCTCCTAACGGCGTACTACGTGTGCAGGTGATGTCCACGTGGAGGGGACGTGGTGATATTCTGTTGAGTTCATTTTTTGAGGTCAACACATTGACGTCGTCTGTGGGAAACGGTACATTAACCATGTTATACCACAATCAAAAGGCACCGGAAAATATAGTTTTTCTGGACAGTTTCTCTACCGGAAAATAGATAATTTTTCGGGTAGTTTTCTACTGAAAAATGAGCAAAGACAGCAACCGAAAACAAAGAGATTTTCTGGGCAGTTCTACCCAAAGATCACAAAGTCAGCAACTAAGAGGAAGAAAGGTACTGGAAGCATGTGAAAATCTTCTTGAAAAGGGGAACTTTCTGGCAAAGGGTTGAAGAAACTTGTGTTGAAGAAAATAGCCATGAAAATGGTTACAAAGAAAAAGAAACGGCCATACGCATCTGAGAAGGTTCAGACTTCACGTTTGAAATAATAATAAAAACCCATCTTGTTGGAATGAAAAAGCTATTTTTGCTTCCTGTACAAAGAAAATTCCAAAGTCTTTATCCTTAAACCAATTGCTTTAGCCCTTTTCCGAGACGAATTAAAAAATGGAGTCTCACAAAACACATCCAAAAGAAAAGAAATTTCAAGTCCAAAAAGAAAGCAAATGAAGGAGGCATGACAACCATGGGTTCCTTCTCTCCGTTTGAAGTTGGAAAAAGGATTTAATGGGGTCAAAGTTGCTGGGATTTTTGCTAATTCAAACGCAGACTGGAGAAGGATCATAGAATGAGAATAATGGGTTTGCTCAATAGGTGTTGGACAAAATGCCTGGGCCAAACTTTTGCATCCAAGCTCCAAATATGGTTGTTGAATTAATAATGATGCTATGACCTCCGTCATGCAAATCCCTGGCGACAATTAGCACCGCACAATACAAGGAAATGCCGGCATCACAGTTAACTTCACTACATGGTTTTGCTTTTGTCCATTGATAGAAAACATTAAATTTTTTAGAATCATGTTAGGGGTAAAAAAAAAAATTTGACAAAAAGTTGACAAAAGGCATGTGTCGCCCCCTATTGGAGGGGTGCCTGGCGCGGGGGACTTGCTTCAGCCATGGAGCCCAAAAGAAGAAAACGTGAACTTGTAGAGAGAGAAAATCTGAATCATAAAAAATCTAGAAGGAAGACAAATTTCCTGCAAAATCCTGTACGTTGCAGGCAAAAAGTATATGGCCGCCTCTCTATCTTTGCCTTGTCTCCATAAAAAATTGGGAAAAGCCATTTTTACATAAAAATTTGACAAAAATGGTTGACAAAATGGCATGGTTAACATATGGGCCTCATCTAAGGTATGTTGCAAGGTTACATTTGGTAGTGTATGATTGGACCCTGGCATTTATTTTAGGGAAATTACAAAAAATTAAGGGTTTAAAGATAGCTTTTAAAAATCAGGTCCAAAGTTTGTATATTCAAAAATTAGGTATCAATTGAATATTTAAATTATATCATAATACTAATAATTCACACCAACCCTAATCCATTTTCAATATTCGTTCTCTCTCTCGGCGCTCTCTCTCCCTCCCCTCTCTCTGTCCAAAATCGGCGCCCTCCCATCTCTCCCTCCCTCCCTTCGCTGCTGGGAAGGACCAGCAGCGACTGTTGGTTTCCCAGCAACGGAAACTAGCAGCGAAATCGCTACTGGATTTTGCTGCAGATGGTTCGCTGTTGAATTTTGCTGCAGATGGTGTAGGCGTGGTTTTTGAGGGTGGATCTGCGATTTTGAGGAATGGTGGTGGATGTGGTTTTTGAGGTTTTTTTTTTGTTCTCAATGGTGTAGGTGGATCTGGAGATATTAGTGGTGAATCGATGTTTGGGGTGGTGGCTGTACTTTGTTTGGTGGCTGTGGGTGGTGGCGGTGTTTTGTGTGGTGGTGGCGGCTGAAGTAGTGTCAGTGGTATGTGACCAAGTATTTAATTGTGACCTAAAAATTTGATAATGTGACTAAAAATAATCTGTGACCAACAAATTTGAAAATATGTGACCAATGAAATTAACCATTTTTATCTGTGACCTAAAAATTATATAATCTGTAACCGTAAAAAAATCTGTGACCAATTAATTTGGAAATCTGTGACTGTATGACCTATAAATTTTGATCTGTGACCAACTAATTTGAAATTTGTGACCTGTGACCTATAAAATTTTTGAACTGTGACCATAAATTGTATATCTGTGACCAGAATGGTCACCAGAAATAGTCGTCGAAATAATTGTTGGAATCAGAGCAGTCGTCGGAGAAGAGTGGTGGTCGGAATGGTAGCCGGAATAGTTCCCGGAGTGGTATGGGTGGTGCATGTGAGATGGGTTAATTATATTATATTAGAATTAAATATTTAATAATAAATTGATTTAATAATTTATTATTTCATAAATAAATAAAAAAAACCTGATTTTTAAATTTTCAAACTATAAACATGATTTTTGATTTGGTGTAAAGTATACACCTTATTTATGAATTTTTCCCTTTATTTTTCTTGGGCGTTGGGAGGAATTTTATCCACTTCATGAGGGCCATTGGATACTCGGGCTTGCTCTTGATCATTATAGTCATCTCAGGCCATTTACACCTATTTTCTCTTCCAAATATATGAACACCATTCAGTAGTTTCAATATGTTCTACATGAGTGCACTTAAAGTTTTGATACGCTACTAGTGGACTCGCTCACATATGTTGTTTGAAACTGGGCAATGGGTGATTATTCACTATTATCAGATTATAGCATCTATAAAATTCTTGCACTAGTTTTTTGGGGCCTTGGTTAACTACTGAATATTTGCTACTTGGTAAAATGGTGATTGCGGCTACAATCAGCCCCCGTTGATGGAAGATCAAATGCTATGTGAGGACAAATTCCTAAGATGCTTAACAAATAAAAATTTCTATAATATATTTGATGGCTTGAAGAAGGGCGAGATCTTTAAGGCTGTCAAATTCTTTTATTTACATTATAGCAAATTCATTAAGCTATTTACATCGAAGAATTGTGAAAGATGTGGACGATGTGTTGCTTATCATTTTGTTGGATGAAATTCCAAATAGTGTTTTCAAACTCGAGCTCAAGTCTTCTCTTGCTTGAAAGCTTCAAAGTTTCTACTAATATATTTTTATTATTCGAGGCAAGCTCTAATACCTCACATGTCCCGGCTGACTTGTAAGACCTCGCATCTTTGAAGGCGAGCCTAAGCTCGTAGTTTTCTTATTTATTAATGCTTTCGTTCGTAAATTTCTTATTATCAGAAGTAGCATTTTATGAGTCATAGTTCTTTGAATAAAGGAAGAAGCAGTCATCATTCCTTGAATAAAGAAATGGGTGACACTATCATGAAGTCCTCGTTCCTTAAACAAAGGAAGAGGTGATAATTTGAAGTCTTCATTCTTTGAAAAAAGGAAGAGGCCATTATTCGAAGTCTTCGTTCCTTGAACAAAGGAAGAGGTGATTATCCGAAGACCTCGTTCCTTGAATAAAGGAAGAGGCAAATCGCCAGATGCTTATCCTTGGCTTCGCCAGATGCTTATTCCTCGCCTTTCAATATCGTCGAGCCTAGCTGTAAGACCTCATCATTTCAAGGTATCTTATAAGACTCCGATAGTTCAAGATCTATAGCGTGATGTTTATTCCCCGCCTTGTCAGATGCTTATCCCTAGCTTCGCGAGATACTTATTCCTCGCCTCTCACTATCGTCGAGCCTAGCTGTAAGACCTCATCATTTCAAGGTCACTTATAAGACTCCGATAGTTCAAGATCTATACGCGTGATGTTTATTCCCCGCCTTATCAGATGCTTATCCCTAGCTTCGCGAGATGCTTATTCCTCGCCTCTCACTATCGTCGAGCCTAATTGTAAGACATCGTCATTCCAAGGCAAATTTATAAGACTCTGATAGCACTATTGTTGAGCTTAGTCGTAAGACCTCGTCTTTTCGAGGCCCACATATAAGACTCCAATAGTTTGAGATTTATTCGCGGGATGTCTATTCCCCACCACACCAGATGTTTATCCCTGGTTGGAGACCTCGTTCCTTGAAAAAGGAAGAGACAATTATCCTAAGACCTCGTTCCTTGAAAAAGGAAGAGGTGATAATCTAAGACCTCGTTCCTTGAAAATGTAAGAGGTAATTATTCTAAGACCTCGTTCCTTGAAAATGGAAGAGGCAATTATCCTAAGACATCGTTCCTTGAAAAAGGAAGAGCCGATAATCTAAGACCTCGTTCCTTGAAAATGGGAAAGACAATTATCCAAAGACCTCATTTTCCTAAAGGAAGAGGCACTCTCTTAAAGACCTCATTCATAAAGGAAGATGTAGTATCTTAAAGACCTCGTTCCTTGAATAAAGGAACATGCACGTTCCTTAAAAAATGAAGAGTTAAATCGCCGGACGTGTTTATCTTTGTAGAATGTGTCTACCCAGCCTCACGAGATGTCTATTCCTCGCCTCACACTGTTATAGAGCTTAGCTGTAAGACCTCGTTATTTCGAGACTGCTTATAAGGCTCTGATGGTTCAAAATGAGCCACCAGCTCGATATTCATTCCCCGCCTTGCGAGATGCCTCATCATATGAGATGTTGCACCACAGCTGCATTTATCTTTAGAAAGCTCGTTATGCCTCTACATTATGGTTGCCCATTTTTCAGAGTTTTGCTTCTACTGCAACTATATTACATCTACTGATCTTCAGAAAAATTACATTATCCTTTGACATGGACGAACCATCCACTACGCAAGGATGTTATTTACCGCTTCGTAGGGAGGTGGTGGGCCACCTCGATACCTACGATGACAGTGCCTTCCATGGTTGGATCAAATACCATGGAAGAAGCCCTTGCACAGAAGAGTAAACCCCTTGCAAAGAGGTACAAATTAGAAACAATAAATAAAACAAGTCAAAGAGCTTCGAAAAATAGGGACCTCAGCTCCTTTTGTCAAAAGTTCAACAAATATTTGAGGGTCATAGCTTCGGACAACATGGACCTCAGCTCCCTTCATAGGATTTCAGCAAAATGTTTGAAGTAGATAGCTTCGACGTATAAAGACTTCAGCTCTATCAAATTTTTTGTAAATCACAAGGCAAATGACTTACCCAAAGGAAGAGGCATTATCTTGGAGGTCATCCCTTATGCAAACTTTTTATCTCCTTACTTTCAACTCCATGCATTATATAAATAATAATGCATAAATTTGGGGGACTATTGTTGCACCTCATTTTTTAAGCTCCAAGAAGAGGCGCCACGTAGCAAGTCAAGTAAGGAAAAAGTCAAAAATTCAAATAAAGACCCTATGAGGTCAAAATATGAAGAAATCAAACAAAATCGAGGCTCCTCAAGTGCCTAGCCAATGTACCTAACGAGTGCCTAACAGAGGCTGCACAAAGGCTAGCTGAAGTGCCTAGCCGAGGCGCCTCAAATGCCTAGCCGAGTTGACTAACGAGTGCATAACAGAGACTTCACAAAGGCTAGCTGAAGTGCCTAGCCGAGACTCCTCAAGTGCCCAGCCGAGGTGCCTAACGAGTGCCTAATAGAGGTTCCACAAAGGCTAGCTGAAGTGCCTAGCCGAGGTTCCTCAAGTGCCTAGCCGATGTGCCTAACAGAGGCTCTCCAAATGGCTAGTTGAAGTGCCTACTGAGGCTCCTCATAATGAAGTCCTATGGGCCTAACCTTGATCCATTAATCACTTGGCCCATCTACATCAACATTCTTCTATAAATATGTAAGTTTCATTCATAATAAGGTACGTTCTCTAAACCTAACCAAATCCCCTCTTTCCCATCTCTTGCACCCTCCTTATATCTTTTGTCCGGCAGTTGACTTGACCGTCGGAGTGCAAACGGTCGCTAGACCTTTTTCTTGATCGGCGGCCTTTGCCTCCTAACGGTGTACTACGTGTGTATGTGATGTCCATGAGAAGGGGACATTGTGGGATTCTGTTGAGTTCATTTTTCGGGGTCAACACATATGATGGTTCAAGAAGGTGGGTACGTGGTACCGGCAGATCCTCCAGGTAGATTGAAGAAAAATGGAGCCGGGTCACGCAACTTGGTCCTTATGGACCTTCGGGCGAGGAGATCATCCTAGACGTTGATAAGTACCCAATCATGTACATGGTGCAAATCCACGCGTGTGATCTTCTAATTATTAATCCCATCTTGTCTTACCGTTCTACCATACATGGTCGGGAGAAAGCTACTGTTCTTAATTTTTTTATTCTTGATCCTCAGTTTTGTATTTATATCACGAAATTACAGTTAAATTTTATTATAGTGTTATTAATTTTTTTCCCTCTTGGTTGCATGTGATTGTGGGTTAGCGCAGCATATCAAGTCTATAATTACTGCCGAAGAGGTGAGTTTTATTTTTTCCTCAGCATTTAGGCTTTTCTTCTCAATTTCGTCCTTGATTTCTTATTGTTTCGAGCGAAAAGTCGGGTCTCGGTAATAATTAAAGAAAAACTCAGACGATTGTGTAAGGAAGATACATCTTGAGACAAAGTTCTAAAAATGGGTATTTTATTGAAGATTCACAATGGATGAGAAAATAAAATGCCTCTAAGGGGCGCAAGCACACAGAACGATTGAAGGTTAAATACAATGAAAATAAAGATGATGAAAATTACATAGTCTCTGTTCGAGAGTGTTTGATTTCGGGGGTCTTCTTCTATGCATTCTCTTCTCTTTTATACTTTCTGGACANACTCCATGCATTATATAAATAATAATGCATAAATTTGGGGGACTATTGTTGCACCTCATTTTTTAAGCTCCAAGAAGAGGCGCCACGTAGCAAGTCAAGTAAGGAAAAAGTCAAAAATTCAAATAAAGACCCTATGAGGTCAAAATATGAAGAAATCAAACAAAATCGAGGCTCCTCAAGTGCCTAGCCAATGTACCTAACGAGTGCCTAACAGAGGCTGCACAAAGGCTAGCTGAAGTGCCTAGCCGAGGCGCCTCAAATGCCTAGCCGAGTTGACTAACGAGTGCATAACAGAGACTTCACAAAGGCTAGCTGAAGTGCCTAGCCGAGACTCCTCAAGTGCCCAGCCGAGGTGCCTAACGAGTGCCTAATAGAGGTTCCACAAAGGCTAGCTGAAGTGCCTAGCCGAGGTTCCTCAAGTGCCTAGCCGATGTGCCTAACAGAGGCTCTCCAAATGGCTAGTTGAAGTGCCTACTGAGGCTCCTCATAATGAAGTCCTATGGGCCTAACCTTGATCCATTAATCACTTGGCCCATCTACATCAACATTCTTCTATAAATATGTAAGTTTCATTCATAATAAGGTACGTTCTCTAAACCTAACCAAATCCCCTCTTTCCCATCTCTTGCACCCTCCTTATATCTTTTGTCCGGCAGTTGACTTGACCGTCGGAGTGCAAACGGTCGCTAGACCTTTTTCTTGATCGGCGGCCTTTGCCTCCTAACGGTGTACTACGTGTGTATGTGATGTCCATGAGAAGGGGACATTGTGGGATTCTGTTGAGTTCATTTTTCGGGGTCAACACATATGATGGTTCAAGAAGGTGGGTACGTGGTACCGGCAGATCCTCCAGGTAGATTGAAGAAAAATGGAGCCGGGTCACGCAACTTGGTCCTTATGGACCTTCGGGCGAGGAGATCATCCTAGACGTTGATAAGTACCCAATCATGTACATGGTGCAAATCCACGCGTGTGATCTTCTAATTATTAATCCCATCTTGTCTTACCGTTCTACCATACATGGTCGGGAGAAAGCTACTGTTCTTAATTTTTTTATTCTTGATCCTCAGTTTTGTATTTATATCACGAAATTACAGTTAAATTTTATTATAGTGTTATTAATTTTTTTCCCTCTTGGTTGCATGTGATTGTGGGTTAGCGCAGCATATCAAGTCTATAATTACTGCCGAAGAGGTGAGTTTTATTTTTTCCTCAGCATTTAGGCTTTTCTTCTCAATTTCGTCCTTGATTTCTTATTGTTTCGAGCGAAAAGTCGGGTCTCGGTAATAATTAAAGAAAAACTCAGACGATTGTGTAAGGAAGATACATCTTGAGACAAAGTTCTAAAAATGGGTATTTTATTGAAGATTCACAATGGATGAGAAAATAAAATGCCTCTAAGGGGCGCAAGCACACAGAACGATTGAAGGTTAAATACAATGAAAATAAAGATGATGAAAATTACATAGTCTCTGTTCGAGAGTGTTTGATTTCGGGGGTCTTCTTCTATGCATTCTCTTCTCTTTTATACTTTCTGGACAGCTGTTGTAGAACCGCCTGAAACTACTGGTCTTCCTGTAACTATCTACTTTTTTCATCATGGCTGACTTATCATGGAACTTCTGTTTCTAACTGCCGTCATTACCTCCACTATCAGACTGCTAATAACTGGTGTTTCCTCGATCATGGGGCATGATGAGATTGCCCTTCAACTGCTTTGGTAACCGTTGCTTGAAATAACACTATGTCCGAATTCAGGGCGTTCCGTAAGCTTGGCTGATAATAACGCTGTGACCTTGAGTATTTAAATAATACTCGCCCGGAGCTTGGGTGTCCTATAGACTTAGGCGATGATGGGCCTTCATTGCATAACTCTATCTTGAGCCATTTTTCATAGTTTTTCTTAGGCTTATCTTTCAATTCTCCTATTTGGGGCTTCACCTCTTGGGCCATTTAAGTGGGCCACATTTTTATGCATCAACAATTACCCCCCAATATGACAAAATTAATATCGATTATTAATCTTATGCCATATTCATTCTTTGTACCTTCCACAATACTTCAATTCCTAAGCAGGTGAGAAAAAATCCCAGTTATAATTTTGTTTGACGGTGTCCTTATATATTCTAATAGGTGGGACACAACACCGTTCTCATAAATCAAGGATACGCCACTTCTTCGCGCCATTACACCCACACTCTGCATTGTTGTACCTTCGTAAAATTACTGTTCATCTTCTTGCTTCTTTCCTCAAGCACAATATCTTTGAGAGACTTGTGATACATGGCAACATCAGGGAGTTCTTTTAGTTTTGAAGATTATCAGGAACTTCTCACCAAACCCTACGTATCTCCAAACTTCCTATCATCAGCAAACTCTGATCTTAATGAATTTTATCTGGGCCCATCATTCAATGACGCCGATTCTGTGGGACAGGTCGTAGTGGGACAGTTGTTTCCTTGCACTCAAGACCCATATTTTCTGAATTCCTTTCCATTAAAGCCAATCCAGGAAAAAGGTATTCGTACTTGGCCTAAATTTGATACCGCTTTTCAATTTTGGCATACACGTATGATGAAGGATGGCCCCACCAAAGCAATTTTTGATCGTGCTAAAATAATGACTTGTTAGAAATCGCGTTGTACCCCCCCTATTTTTTACTCTGTGGTTTTCCCAATTGCTCTGAGCTTCTGGTCCTCGGAGTACAACACTTTCATTTTTCCTCTTAGCCCAATGTCTATTATCTTAAGAGATGTTGGGGCTTTAGTAAACCTTCCACCTCTGGGCGATACCATCTCTCCTAACATCATGGCCACCGGTGCTGTCCCAAAGTTCGATAAGAAGATCACTGACTCCTATTCAGGCATGCAAGATGTTTATAAGAACACCATTACTGAACCCTCTCATGCCGAGCGTGTAGTCTTCCTTCAGGTTTGGCTTTGTAAATATGTCCTTTGTGTGCCCAGCATGAAACCTTCCATGTCTTACTTACCTATAGCACATGAGTTAGCCCGTGGCAGGCCTTTGAACCTCTGTTCGTTCTTCCTAGCTGCCTTTTATAGAGGCATGGCTTCCCTTCAATCTCAGCTGTGAAATGGTGCATCTCCCACCCAATTGTGGTTGAGAGCGTATTTTCCACAGCTTGGTGTCCTCCCAACTCCCCCTAGACCAGTTAGCTGCTATGGGCTGTTTGTCAATCAATTAAACCCTGTGAGAATGTCCGGTAGGGAAGCTTTTACGCTCTTTTATACCTTGGATTCTATTCCCTCTTTCTTCCCTTTTCTATTCATCAAATTCCTATTTATGTACAGCCTTCTTCCACAATGACTAATGCTACTGCTATTTTGCCTATTTGGGCTTAATTTCTGATTGGGAGGGAACTCTTCCATGATATCTTGATTAGCACCAATGCCAAAGCTGGGTTTGAGATATATGCTCCCCACTTTTTTGCTCACCATTTGGGTTTTGGCCAAACTTGGCTTGTTCCTTTATGTTTTTCTAGGAGTTCGATAGACCGTTTTCATACCATTACCAAAATGGAGGTAGAAGCCATTGATACTCGTAATGTTATTTTGACCCAAGGTTTTTCCATGGCTCCTTTTAATCCTACTTCTGTCACTCACCCTCTATTTGCTCAACTCTGGCCGGTTGTGAAGCACAGGTTGTTTACAACTGACGTTAACCGTGCATTCCACTTGCTGGAAAGTCCTGGACCTTCTTCTATTTCTCCTGTTCTTGCTATTTCTCCACCGTTTGAGAACCCTGTTTCTCCTCCAAGATCTTCCCATGTTCGCGTTAAACGTGCTGCAACCAAATCTGCCCACATCTGGTTCTTCCTTTATTCCAACGGACACCACCAAGGATACCTCCAGTCGTAAAAGGTCGACTTCTATTTTGCCAAGTCTGCCTGATGATGATGATGATGATGATGCTCCCCTTATAGTCAAAAGAAAGGTATTAGCTTTTGCGCCTTCGTGTAAAGCTTATTCATTCGTAGAGATCCTTCGTAGGTTAATTTGTTCCTTGGACTTTGCAGAAAAGTGATGTTTCTCCTTTGAAGGCCCAACCTTCCTCTGATCTTGCTCTTCCAACTTCTACTAAGGTTCATTCTTCCAAGTCATTTGGAGAAGGGACTTTAGCTTCCAAACAATCCACTTTCCCAAGATATTGACCCCGCGCGCGCTGAACCAGCATGTAGTGCAGAGTATAGGGTCTCCTCCTTTATCTATATTGTTAAATTATGATTCATCGCAGCTTGATTTTTTGTATGGAGCCTTGTAGATTTGCCCGTGGCGGGAGCGACATCTAGTTCGGATAAATAGAAATCTCCTCGAGTGGTGAGAACGCCGGATGATGTGCTTCAGGCTACCCAACTATCAACGTGATATTCTTTGCTTCATTTTTCATCTTTAACTTGTGCACTGTAGTGGGATCGATGACTGCTTGCCTTTTCTTTGTAGGAACCTGACTCCCTTTTACGCTCTATTCAAGACGTGCTTACCTCTTGGGAGCAAGCGAAAACAAGCATGACTTCTTGCTTTTCTTCAGCTAACCATCCTGTTACCTCATCAGAAGAAAACATGGAGGCTCTAAGGCAATCCCTACTCGAATATGTTGCCTTTATGGACATGGATGTCCATCGAGCAAGTGCTTCTGACCAGAAGGATAAGTTTAAACAATTGAGTGCCAAATTGGCTCGCGCGCTTAATCTTCCTTTGCTCGCTGTTTCGGTTGATTTAAGACTGACATTGAAGATTACTCATTCAGAAATTAGCTCGTTGATGACCAGGAACACCAAATTGAACGCTGAACAAGTTCAATATATTCATGCTTCCAATGAGAAGGCATCTTCGTTTCAAGAGCTCGAGAAGACTAATGTCCATTTGAACGAACTTTCTTCTGAGGTAATGGTTGAAGATTCCTTGATGACAAAGTTGGCTGCAGAGATGAAGGAACTTCAAGCCCGAATGGATGACTGCAAGGCCAGGTTAGCTGCAAAGAAACGCGCTACTGCTCAAGAGATTGAACGGCACAAGCCTTTGCTTGAGCATTACACTAAATTATAGTTTGATGACGATTATGTAATCGAGCTGCCCAATGCTTCCAACAAACAGGGCGATGAGTGGGGAGAACTTAGAGAAACAAGTTGTAATTAGGACATTAATTATTGACATTCTTTTGTAGGACGTTTTCGTCCTACACTTTGTCCTTGTAATTTAATCGGCTGAAACTTGTAATGGCATTGATCTTCTCTTCACCTGTGTGACAATGTTTCGTATATACTCTGAGATGGCATAATTGACGTATTCCTTCATCGTCAATATGTTTTAATGACTAACCTCATATCTCGTCCTTGTGCATTTCTTTTAGCGCACTTTTATGTAGAGTAAGACTCTCGACTTTCTGGCATCTCTTCGGAATTTGTTTTCCTTCAAGTTTAGTTACTACACATCTGACTATTCGCATTCAGCCTCTTCGCATTCAGACCTCTATAAAACTGTATATTTGTTATGTGTTCACCCTCATTTTTCAGTGAATTGCTCTCCTGCTATTCTCCACAATATCAAAATAATGGGTCTTCTGTATCCAGGAGATCAACCACTTTACTTCGTAATAACCCTTTCTTTTTCTGAGTTTGCTATTTTTTGTTAATATGCCTTTTGGTGTGGGAGGTATATGAAATGTTGTCTGGTCAATGAATGTCTTCTCAACGCCTTTTACATTTATGATTTCCAGTGGAAGATTTGGATGCGAAAACAATGGTCTGTTGATGACTTTTTTTGGCTTCAATAGCTTGCTGCGAGTGCTTCTCAGCCTCTCGGCCTGTCATCTGCAACAATGCATTTAGGAAGGTGAGGAAGATCGATTTCTTTCTTTTTGTTGCAGTTGATAGAAAAACGATTATGGCTTGCTTTCAGTTGTGGCTAGTCGTACTTTTACTATTTTGTCTCTCTAGATTTGTAAGAGACGTTATAACAAAATGTCTAGGAGTGCGAAGAAGGCCAGTTCACCTTTTCCTGTTGTAGTTGATAAGAGAAGAATAATAGCCTGCTTTGAACTACGGTTTATGTAATATTTTCGCTTATTTTTGTTTCCTTTGATTTGTAAGAAACATTTGATAATAAGAGATTTTATTCGAACGTATTTTGCTCTTATTTACTTGAACGTAATCATCCGCTTTATTTTTATGGTGCGTGCCTATATTTGTTCATCTTCCCATATGGAAGGAACGTACTTTTTAAGATACTTACCATTAATAAATCTAACATGCTTAGTACCATCTAAATCCTCCAAATGGTAAGCTCCATTAGGCAATACATCACTCTATATGGTCCTTCCCAATTGGGCGATCACTTACCATACTTTGGATCTTTACTATCCAAGGGGAGTATAGTCTTCCAGACTAAATCGCTCGGGCTAAATGACTTGGCTACTACTTTTTGGTTGTAGAACTTAGCCATTTTTCATTTTTGGACCTGCAATCTATCCAGGACGTCCAATTTTAACTCGTCCAACTCTAGTAAATTTTGGACTAAAGTTTCTGTATACTAGTGATCACCTAAATCATTCTGCCGACCTACTCTGATTGACTACACATTAACCATAGGCAGCATTTCTTCTTGCCCATAAGTAAGCTGAAAAGGGGTTACTTTGGTACTTGACCGTAACGACGTCCTATAAGCCCACAAAGCTTATTAAAACATTCATGTCAATTTCTGGCATTTTCATTTATCATCTTTCTTATGATATTTTTTAGAATCTTAATAGAAAATTCTGCTTGCCCATTAGACTGAGCGTAATAAGGTGTGGAGTTTACTAATTTAACTCCGAACTTGCCCAAGAACTCCTACACTTGATCTCCATTTAAGGAAGTCCCGTGGTCCATCATTAGAGTTTGGGGTATCCCAAATCTATAAATGATGTGATCACGAATGAAATCTATAACACTCTTTTGCAAGATATCCTTCAAGGGTATTGTTTCTACCCATTTAGTGAAAAAAATCCGTTGCAACTATTATAAACGTATGTTGCTTGGACGATAGGGGATAAATCTTCCCTATCAAGTCTATCGTCCAACCTCTAAACGATCAAGGCTTAACGATGGGTGTCATTTCTCTTGCTGGCGCTCTTTGTATTGGGACATGCTTTTGGCGTACTAAACAACTCCTTGCATACTGAACACATGATTCTCTCATTTTAGGCCAAAAATATCCACTCCTAATGATCAACCATCTCATTTTTTGTCCAGCCTGATGGGCTCCACATATTCCTTCGTACACTTCAGCCATAATTAACTTGGCCTCTTGCAGACTCACACATTTTAAAAGTACATCGTCTGGGCATTTCTTGATTAACTCCCCGTCTATTAGCGTGTAATTCAACGAGCGTAATTTCATTTTCCTATTCTTCTCGTTGCTGGGTTCTTTTAAACATCTTATTATTTCTTACCTCCAATCTATTGCATTCCCATCTTCTATGCAATGAACATTGACCATTTTCACCCTTCGTTGTGCTGAGGGCAAGATTACCTCCATACTCACAAGTAGATTCTCCCTTCAACACCATTGAGTAACCCAAAGCCATTTGGGCTAACTTATTCGCCAACTCATTGTACATTCTGCCAACATATTGAAGCTCTAATTGATCGAATTCCTCAAATAACTCTTGGGCAATTTCGTACTGATTTATGACAGATTCACTTTGGCATTTAAAATCGCCAATCAATTGGTAAATTACCAATTGGGAATTACATCTCACGAGTACATTTTTTACTCCCAATTCTAATAGCAATTCCAAACCTACAATCAGAGCTTCATACTCAGCCTAATTATTGGTGCACATTCTATCCAATGTAAAGTCGAATTTATAATAAACCCCTAAAGGATTTATTAACACGATTCCTACCCCCACACCGCTAGAGATTTTTGATCCATCAAAGTATAAAACCCAAGGTTTCAGCTCGAACGAATCTACTTCTAGTTCAATTTCCTTGAGCATATCGAGGCATGAGTGATCGGCCAAGAAGTTAGCCAATGCTTGTTTTTTAACTGCCTTTTGTGGCATGTGTTGTATTTCAAATTCTGATAATGCCAAAGTCCAAAGGCCTATCCTTTGATGTAAAATGGGGCAAGAAAACATATAATTAACTAGATTAATATTAGAAATTAAGTAAACAGTCACATGCCGTAAATAGGCCCTCAGTTTCGTACATGTGAAATACAAAGTCAAACATATTTTTTCAATGACAGAATAATTACGTTCACATTTTGTTAACTGTCTACTCAAATAATAAATCGTCCTCTTCTCATCAACTGGTCTTCCTGCGCGACCATTCCGGCAATTGATTCTTGTTCCGCCGATACGTACACTTTCATTGGCCGTCCTTGAGTAGGTGATACCAACACTGGAGGACTTGACAAATATGACTTCAGACTGTCAAAAGCCTTTTGATGTTTTTCCTTCCAGACGAATTCGTCCTGTTTTCAGCTTTAAGAGAGGCGAAAAAGCTTTTGTTCGTCATGCGCAGTTATAAATAAAACGTCATAAGAAATTTATTTGGCCTAAAAACCTTTGCAGTT